>JACEGR010000435.1:0-266997 GCA_014170235.1 Listronotus bonariensis | reverse complement strand
GAAATAAAATTTAATTCAATTAAGATAATTATATTAAATAAACAACTAGTTCTCTTTTTGATCGTTAAGAGAGGAATTCCTGCTTATCATGTCATTCACCGAGACCTCTTTTCTCCATCGATGAGGCGTTTTACCGAACCTCATAGGACTTATCAAACTGGCTGTCCTGGGTCCAAGTTGAATAATACGAATAACAAGTGTATCTTATAAAAAAAACTTTCGTTGTTCGACGGTGGGATATAATCGTACCGTTGATACCGTACTAAAAAGCATAATTCAGTGAATACTTATATTAAAGGAATAGGTTCTTTGACATAAAGGTTAAAGATTTTGGTATAGGTTCTTAAAATAAGAACCTATTATTTTAAAGAAAATTCATTAATATTTTGATAGAAACATTTAATATTTCTTTTGTTTAAAATCTTAAAACTTATATTTAAGATATTAAAGAGCTTAAATCATAAATCTTTAGGTTCTTTATTCTGATATTCTTAAAATAATACTAAGGATATTTTAATTTAAAGAATTTCTTTTACATTAAAGACATAAATTAAAGTATTTATTCTCCCAGTTTAAGAACCACTATTATTTTAAAGTAAGAAATAAATCTTGGTTTAAAAGCAAAACTATTCAAAGAGAATGCATATTTTTAAAACCTTGTATTTGCTTAAAACAAGACATTTTTTTCTGTGGGTAGAGAATTAAATGGCCTTTAAAAGAGGTGCTACATGACCCCCTTTTATTGGAAAAAGAAGTTGCTAGTGCCTCCTTGACACTAGGCCACATGATCGTAATCATTTTTATGCCAAAAAGTAGTTTAAGCGACACCCTTTTACCCAAATCTTACCCGATCTCGATATCTTGTTCCAATCAAAAGATAAACGGGGGAAACGGCAAACAGAAAATATAAATTGACAAATGGAAAGTTGTTGTTTTATCTTCTAACTAAAAACGTCAAACGGAAATAGAAACGTCAATTGATAAATACAGCTTTATTATTCTCACTGTAAGTCAGAAGGACTGCGTTTGATCCCCAGTCAGGGAGACAATTTTAGATAGTAGTTATTCAACGTCCATGGTAGCACTACCGGTGTGTCTAAAAGGTGCTGTAAAATGCAAATACTGCATGTTTCAGTGCTTGGACAACGTTGACGAAACAGGGGACGTCCACGGTACTCTGGTACTGTTAAATTTTATTCATTAAGGTCAATGATGTACTAAAATATACCATTAGAAGAATATTGGGTACAATTTTCATTAGGAAATAGTAAAAAATACGGCAATGGCAGTAATTATTATTCGGAAACGTTTCGAGATAGTAATTTATGTAACATGTGCATAAAGTGATACTTTTTTTGCGAATGGGAAGTTTGACAGCACGAGCCGTTAGGCGAGTGCCGCAATCCCATGAGTAAAAAAGACACTTTATGCATGTGTTACTATATTTTTCCACGACCGTATAAAAATTTCCCAAAATACCATTTTATACATGTTTTATTTATCTAAACTTATTAATTTTTAATTTTTGCAGCGCAGCCATTATTAAGCAACAAAAAATCATAGCCTCCTTATTTTTGGGAGACAATTATCTCCTTCATAACTTATTATAATAATATAATAACACATTTATTACTTAATTAAAAAAAAAAAAATGTACGTACTTATTTTTGTAGAAATAATACTAAAACAGTATAAATTCCTTCTCAATTTCTTAGTCATCCAAATTTATTATTACTATCAATTTTCAATAATTTTCATTAAATTTATTTGCCAACTATCAAATTTAAAACGAGTGACACATGAACTAAAAGAAATAATGACGAAATCAAAGGTAACTTGACCGTTTGGTTCAGTTGATGTCGCGTTTACTGTAACATTGCATAAATTGATATTTAAGTCTGTTGTAGTAGACATTAAAACAAAACACTAATTCAAAGTGTGAAAAAAGCTTCGAAGTGTTAAAAACAGCATTTTTTTAACGGCCGAGGAAAAAAAATATTAATTGTGGTGACCATCATATCCAAGTACTGGATTACGTAAAATCGAAAAAATCGTTGGTTGGATAATCGTCTTCTCCAGGTAACGCTGGGAGTTTTTGAGAATTTTTAAGTAAATAAACGCAATTTTTCAGGAAAAAATTACACTATTTGTCTTTATAATAATTGAAAATATTTACAAATAAAAAAATCTTTAGCGTTACCTCCAGTGGCGACGCTAGGGGAAGCCACGGGTGGTCCGGGCCCCCTTGAATAATGCCTCTACACCCCTGACAAGTAGTGGGGCCCCCTGTAAGGTTGAACACAAGAAGGAAAAAAGTAGTAGAAATTAGAGGTCGCGGAACACAAAACAACATTACAGTAGAATATGTAGAATTGCAGAAAATGAGAGGTTTTTTCCAGTAAGGACCTTTTTTATTGCTATTTAAAAATTTCATACCTTAAAAAAATAGCCCACCCCTAAAAATGTTCGGCGGCCTCTTACCCACCCCTAAACCAAAAAGCTGGCGTCGCCACTGGTTACCTCGAAAATTATGTAAGGAAATAGTGGTAATTTTTTTAGGATCGGTTTAGTAGTTTTGAAGTTAGGTTGTCACCGACTTTGAAAACGTGAGCTGTGGAAGAAGAGCACTATAAATTAGAAATAAGATTGATACCTACGCGTAACTACGTTTATAGGAGTTGTGGATAAGGTGGTTACTTAAACCACCGTATCTTCCCTAATTTTGCTCCGATCCATCTCAAATTTTTACACAATATTACTAAAATATTCTCCATTTAGAAAATGTATTTTAAAAATGCAAAAACACACTCATGCTTGCTGTGGAGAAAGAATCTGTTAATACAAATCCTATATATATATATATATATATATATATATATATATATATATATATATATATATATATATATATATATATATATATATATATATATATATATATATATATATATATATATATATATATTATATATATAACTTTTTAATAAATTATACCAAATTTATTTAATAAATAAAATAATTGTACAAAAAATAAATTATATAGTCAAGGTTTTTTTCGGTTAATAAACAGAACAGAAGCAAAACGACCGATTTAAAACAATACAATCCAAACAGAGAGAAAAACACGTCACACTGTTACAAATAACCTGTAATAATGTTACTTGATGATAGTAATTTTGCACGGTTACGTGTATGAAACACTGCATTATCATTTAGTTCTGTATAACAACTCTAACATATGGCTACCGGTTTTAATGGGACAAATAAAATAACAAGCAGAACTCTAAAACCATTTTGTCCAAATAGACGAGGAGATTTTATCTATCTATCTCTTTGTTTTATGGCTCTGATACTAAGTCAACTCGCCAGTTACCAGCTTTCCCGGCTCTGTCCGTGGGAAATCTGGATAATCGAGCTCGCAACTCCCAGACTTTCCTAGCATATGAATAAGGAACACTTCTAACAATCAACAACAGCGTTGAACTTCTGAACATGCATAAATTGTGGCTGTCAATACACATAACCGTTACTTTCACTACTGACGTTTTTCCGCAAGGCATGCGCACCTCCTCGACCATACGAAGACAACATGGGTTCAACACCAAAACGTAAAAACTTCAGACTTTAGGAATCTTCACTCACAGCGCTTAGCCCCAGAAGAAAGAAGCCCCAATTTAGCGTGAATCTTTTCTCGATCCCCAAGGGTACAGCTACGCTCGTACGACGCCTTCAGCCGCCTACCCGGAAAGTCTATGTAGACTTCTACGTAAACGTGAACCGCACTACTCGAAGACCGCGGAAAGAGGCGACGAGGAGATTTTTTATCCGACTTTAGAAAAAGAAGGTTATAGTATCGACCGTATATTTTTTTATGTATGTTCACTCTGCCAATTGTGGACTGATTTTAAAAATATTTTTTTATTCAAAAGACTGCACTTTCAGCAAAAAATATTGAAAAACATAGAAAAAGGTCCTCACCCCGATTTTGTACCTTTTTTAACAGTGTCCCAACTCCCATTGTCTTCTTTTTCCTCCTATAATACTTTTGAAGAGCAAACCGCCCGCCCTTTTTGCCCTTTCTCCGACTTTCCGCCTTTCATTTTCACATTTTTCCGCCCCTGCAGCGTTGCGCCCTGGTGCCTTGCATAACCCCTGGTTCTAGGTATTTATATTTTTGACCTTGCTACGATCGACTGGACTAATAGTCGCGATCGACCGGTTGGCCACCCCTGCAAAAATCTGCCACACATCACTGTAAAATTGTTTTTTTTTTTTACAAATGTTTCTTCAAAATTTCTAAAAATGGAGAAACGCAGTTTGCAACTTACACTGACGATATGCGCCTTGTAAAAAGATATAGAGGTACAGATAAAATAATAATTAACCAAAAAGATCAAAATAAACAATTTCTAACAAACAAACTATCCAACCACAACAAAACTTACTAAAAAGCTAAAAATAATAAATAATAATGTTTTAAAATGAAGTCGCTACTCTATATTTTTTTCAAAATTAAGCTGAACCAGCAAGTTGACCACATAAATATCCAAATATTTGGTCTTGGAAAAAATGCATTTTTTGACATATTATGTTTAAATAAAAGAAAAATCCTATTTTGACCTCAAAAATACGTCTTGAAAATATTTGTGCTAAATTTCGAAACACCCAGTATATTTAAATTTGCTAGCCTAGTCGGAATAAACCCGCTGCTCTAAACTAAATAATTACAGTATAAGAACCTCGCAGTCCTAACTTTTCAATACGTTTTGTCCGAAAGCTAACTTTCTGTTATTTTAGATCATGCATAACTTTTTAAGTGTTAGGTTGTAACGCCAAATTTGTGGTTTTGTCTGTTTTGTGGGAAAAATGTTGTTGGTTTTGTTTCCGAAACAAGTTAAGTACACGCGAAGAATTTCCTTGTCTACCTGGCCTATCCCAAAAGTACGTAGTCGATACCAAAAGTATTGGGTCTAATCAGGGCCATTCCTAGGATATCTGCCGCCCGGGTGCGAAAATAATTTTGCCGCCCCTTCCCTTACCCAACCTCCTCCCCCAAAGTTATTAATAATTTACTAATAAACAAAATGAAGTAATTTTAAGTAAAAAAGTACACAGTTTATTTAATAGAATGTAATTTTTCATCTTATTTGTAATGTAATAAAGAAATAAATAATACATACATACAGGCAAGGATGCTAACCTATATCTACAATTTCTACTAATAAGTTATACAATAGAGTCAAAGATAACCTACATTTAGATCCGCAGTGGCAAGAAGCATTTTTCGGATTTTTACGACCTCGCGCAGTAAACAAATGAGTGGGTGGACGAACATGCGCACTTAAAAGCCGTGGCAAAATACAAACACCGGCACCCCGTACCCTTCGTCCGCGGTCTGACCGTAACGCTTATTAGCTACTGTACTTCGAACAGAAAACCATGATGCCGCCAACAAATTCTTTTCTATAATGCGGATAGTTTGTTTGGGGCCGCGTGCGTTTACCCTCAACTGGTTTGCGCACAAATCGTTTTTTTCGCCCATGAAATGTAACTTTTGTTTCGCGCAGGTTATAACATTGGCAATCCATCGAGATCAGTGAGTAGAGTTTGCTTTTCTAGCCTTTTTTAATGCAAATGTCGCATCTTTTTTAATACTAATAATGAATAAGTCTGAAAGCCTTTCTTGCCCCATTGTAGATCGTAGACAATTTTTCATTATTTTAAGTTTTTTTTTCCACTAGCTACTGTCACAGGCACTGTTAGGATAATTCATATAGAAATTACTAAATTTGGAAATAGATAGATGAGGTTATTTGTAAATAGGTAGTTAATAACATTCTATGCGTTCATTTCAGAGGAAATATAGGGTGCAACATTGTCAATTTCATCACATAAGTCTTGAGCTAAAATATTTTTTTAATATGAATCACATAAACTATTCTCTAGGGCTTTTCATTTTGCCAATCTAATTAATATATTCATTTAAAGAAAATTTTATAGGTTGGTCAGCCGGATCTTTAGGTGCCTCGTCTTCACATTCGTAATCAAATATTCGCTGTTATTCGGGGTCTCACAATATTAATCGGAGGAAACGAAGGGTCACAGTCGATATCATCGGCATTTTTTGGCCTCTTTTAAAATATCATTAAAACCTTTATTTTATCTAATATTAGATAAATAAGATTTTGTCTACTCCAAGATTAAAACGATTTAGTAACACTTTATTTCATGTAATAATAGAACAAATAAATTTAAACGACAAGTGCAAATAAGCGACATATATTTTTGCCAAATTGTGTCTAAAAACTTTTAAAGCTTTTATTCTATTTTTCTATTTAGTACTAGAAAGAGATTTTAATGTTAAAATTGAAAATCATATTTAAAACTTGCCACTATTTGGTCGATGCAGCAAAGAAAACGTAAAGTTCCTGCACAATAACAAATTTGTAATTTTTAAAGACGCTTTTGCAGCGTCATTAACATCTAAATTTAAGCATTGTGCCGCACATTACGTAACCCTGTCCCCTTAACTCTCCTAAACAAATGTTATGAGTCTCCAAAAATCCAATAAAATATTGGTTAAGCCGTGTCCTCTCAAACCTGAATAGGTTGTGTATATATAATTTGAATTTGAAAAATAATTATTATCTAATACATATTTAAAATAGTTTATTTAAATAATATTAGAATAGTAGTATTTAAATAATAATATCTAGAATAATATTTAAGCTTTTCGAGTGAACTGCGCCCACTTTTCTCATGAGAACGCTGTTCCCCAGTTTCAAGAATAAGGACCCAGGCGCGTTCGCTCCTCGATTTGCTTGCGCACAAACCGGTTTTTTCGCCTATAAAATATACCTTTTGTTTAGCGCAGGTAATAAAATTGGCAATCCATCAAGATCAGTGATTGCATAAGAAAAAGACTGCAGCAATTCCAGAAAACCTCGTATACCGATACCTTAAAAAGCACACAAAATTTTTATTTGTAAATTTGATAATTGGATTTGGGCACACCACATGTTCAAAACAGCGCTAATCATGTATAGTTTAGGTCTCTTTAAAAGTAACAAAAGTTTAAAGGTAGTTATCGAAAAATTATCGAAAATTGATGATTTCGAACAGTTTGAGGTCGCACGAACTAAAAAGACCAAGGATATCGATTGTTTACCATTTGGCTTTGTGGTTTTAAGGATTTTTGTGTGGGCTAACTAGGCCCTTTGGTCTCATTAGTTCTTTTGTGTAATTTAAAATACGGTTTTAAGTGATGTAATATAAATAATTTTGGTAGTTAAAGACACAAAGAAACTTCAGATCCCGAAGAGCTATTTGAGAATAAAAAGGGTATTTTACTCTCTGGAGAAATTTTAGTATTTTTAAATTAAATTTGATTACAACCGTAAGTTAAAGTGCCCACATGTCCCGATTTTGGCGGCATAGTCCCGCGTCCCGCCGATTTTTAAAAATGTCGGGCTTTCTAGAAAATATCTGCACTTTTTATTTTAAATCTACTGTACCTCTTATTTATTAGACAAATAAAAAGTAGCAAAAGCTAGAAAATTTGAAGTAAATGCTTTTGCTTATAAATATTAGCAAATACCCATGATATAGAAAAATATTGCAAAAGCACTTGCTTATACTTAGAAGTAAAAGCATTTACTTCAAATTTTATAAGTATAAGCATTTGCTTCTTTTATTTATATGGTCCAATATAGACTAGACGAAACTTAAGGGGTGATTCTACTTGATAAAATAAGGGTAGAGCTTCATATAATTTTTTTCAAAATGCCATTCGTTTTCGAGTTACAAGCCGTCAAGGTTTAATTTTTATTTTGGTTTTTTTCGCCATATTGCATTTATTTTTTAACCAAGCTAGTTGATATTTGGCCTACAAATCGAGCTTTGCAGATTCTAAAATTTTAAGACAAAAGTACTTTTTTAATACCGCCAGAGGGCACTTTACCGAACACTTAAAATTTATTTACATCATAACTTTTTATTTTGACAGATATCGCAAAGCTGGGGACGCCATTTTATAGACAATCAAAAACTTTTAAAATAAGGTACTTTTTATTTAGTCGATAAACCTCACCGTTTAGGCACCAATAGACATCAAGGTTTTCGTCAATTTCAATCAAATTACCTACATACATACAGGGTGTCCAGTAACTCAACCGACAAACTTTACGGGGCGATTCTACAACAGAAAATAAGAAAAAAACTTTATATGAACATATGTCCTAAACGTCTTACTTTTTGAACTACGGTGTGTTAAAAATTTAAAAAACACTTTTTTTATATTTTTAAGACGTTTAGGACATATGTTTATTAGAAGTTTTTTCTTATTTTTGTTGTAGAATCGTTTGGTTAAGTTTGTCCTGTATGTATGTAGGTAATTTGATTGAAATTAACGAAAACTTTGATGTTTATTGGTGCCTAAACGGTGAGGTTTATCGACTTTAATAAAAAGTACCTTATTTTTAAGTTTTTGATTGTCTATAAAATGGCGCCTCCAGCTTTGCGATATCTGTCAAAATAAAAAAGTTATGATGTAAATAAATTTTAAGTTTTAGGTAAAAAGCCCTCAGGCAGTAATTTAAAAAGTACTTTTTTCTTAAAATTTTAGAATCTGCAAAGCTCGATTTGTGTGCCAAATATCAACTGGATTGGTTAAAAAATAAATGCAATATGGCGAAAAAAACCAAAATAAAAATTGAACCTTGACGACTTGTAACTCGAAACGAATGGCATTTTGGAAAGAATTATATGAAGCTCTAGCCTTATTTTGTCAAGTAGAATCACCCCCTTAAGTTTCGTGATCGATTTTTGAATCACCCTGTATATTAGTATAGATAGATTTGCTCAGTAATGTTCGATTATTGTCGTTACGTTATAGTTACCAATTTAATATTAAAAATATTTTTGTACAAGTATACGAATGTATAAAATAAAATATACATGGTGTTAGAGAAAGTTTAGAATCTTTAAGGCAGATTTTACTATTAAAAATATAAAAAAACTTCATATAAACGCGCGGGTCTGGACCTTCAGTATTCTCAAGATACAGGTTGTTAAAGTCGTACTAAAAAATGGTTTAAGTAAATATCTAAAACATCCTTCTTTTAATTTGGCGTTATTGATGGCATAAAGGGGTTATTTATCACTAACTTAATTACATTTAATAAGTCCAGTGGCGCCTCGACGCCAACTAAATAAATATTTCTACCAAAAAACCGCCCACTGACTGTGTAGAAGTGTGTAAAGTTATTATGTTCTCTTTAGAATAAGCAAATAAAAACACAGCCCATATTTTTCTTAATTTCTTTACGAATTTTGTTTAGTTTAATAAAAAATGTCTTAATTGCATAATTTTAGACCATAAAAGAAGCATTGCGGAAACTTCTTTTCCTAAAATTTTTTATAAGCAGTTATGTAACAACAACAATAAGTACTTATTTTAATAGGGTTTTTATCCAGTCTAACAATTTTCACTATAATAGGTTTTTTAAGTTTTTTAAGTTGTATCTTGAGAACGAAAAATTTGCGGATCACTCATGTTATTATTAAATTTTCTTTATATTTTCTCATGTAGAATCTGCCCTTAAATTTTCCTAACAGCATTGTACAACCCCCTGTATATAACTGAGTTGTAGTTCTCATTTCATCCCATGTGGGAGGCATTCTAGTGGTTTCTGGTGTTTGACCCTCTTTTTTCAAAATCGAGAAATCATTAGGGAAACTTTTAAAAAAAATCCTTTACTTACACTTTATTTATTACACCTTTTCCTAACAAAATATTTATTTCAGTCTAAAATGGCATCCTTTGTTCTCACACACAAATTTATAGCTAATCACCTCTTTATTAATTACTACTTCAACATCAAAAATGGCCGCCACAGCTTCTTTCAATGTGGGAGGCCGTTTGGTACACATCTTAAATAAATCAAGACGAATTATTTTATGCAGGGGAGGAGTAGTGATGGGCCGGGTAAAAATGATTTATTTGTTTTCAAAATTTTTCAAATATTATTATTTTGAAAACAATTTTATTTGTGTACATAAAAAGAGTGGGACCGCATTGGTCAGGGTGGGGTATAATCATAGATAACCTACATTTGGGTCTGCAGTGGCAAGAAGCATTTTTCGGATTTTTACGACCTCGCGCAGTAAACAAATGGACGGGTGGACGAACATGCGCACTTAAAAGCCGTGGCAAAATACAAACATCGTCACCCCGTGCTCTCCGTCTGCGGTTTGACCGTGACGTTCATTAGCTACCGTACTCCGAACAGAACACCAGACAAATTCTTTCCGATAATGCGGATAGTCTGTTTGGCCCCAGGTGCCAGATGTTTTACCCTTCCTATGTAATGTAACTTTTGTTTCGCGCAAATATTAACTTTGGCAATCCATCGAGATCAGTGGGTATAACAAGCTGGCCCTGTTTAGTCCTATTGACCCCTATAAACTTGCAAATTGCCTGAAATCAAATAAAGTCATTTTTTCGTGTTCACCGTGTTCATCGGAGTGGTTTAAACCGCATTTGAAATGACAATATAAATATGAGAGTTAGATAGAGATAGATATTAAAATGTTTAAAAAAATTAAATTTATGCATATAAAAAGTTTATATTTAAACAAAATATTATTTGGCTTTTCTCCAGAATAAAATTAAAAGTTTATTTAACATTTTAAGAAAATTAAAACTTTTATACATTATGAAGAACTATTCTGCTCTTACACAATATAATAAAAGTTATTATTACTTTAAAAGAAATAAAATAATGAAATATTCAATATTAAGTTACTTACAATACAAAGGTTTTTTTTTATAGATTGAAACCTTTGTATAGTAAGTAACTTAATATTGAATATTTCATTATTTTATTTCTTTTAAAGTAATAATAACTTTTATTATATTGTGTAAGAGCCGAATAGTTCTTCATAATGTATAAAAGTGTTAATTTTCTTAAAATGTTAAATAAACTTTTAATTTTATTCTGGAGAAAAGCCAAATAATATTGTGAACACCTAGTATAAAACAGTATACATTTTGGGAATTTTAAAAATATACATTTTTGGGAAATTTAAATATAATTGGGTTACTTAACATTGGGAAATTTGGTACATAAAACAATACGTGAAGTGTCAAGGTTTAAAAAGTAGAAATCAAACAATTTTCTAGGTTACTCTTATAATAATAAAACAAAAACATTAAACAAGCGGAGTTACCTAGAAATGCAAAACAAATACTGAAAAATTTAATATTTAAAGAGAACAAAATTTTAAGACGGGGATGGATTAATTGTTTATTAGATAAGAAAGAGTTAGTAAAGTCAAGTAAAGAGTTAAAGTTTGAGTTAAGCCCCGTACGGAGCTATCCCTAGGGATATGCCCGTACTAATTTTAGTTAATCAAATAAGTTAAGTTGGTCCTAAAAAATGTAAAGTTAGTGTTGATGGTCCACCGGTCTCATGGTTCCAAGAAGATAGTTCCATATGGTACTTTGCCCAGTGACCTCAAGTAGTATTTCAAAATGTCAACGTCACATATGGTACATTGCCCCAGTGACGTAAAGTGACACTGTAATGTATATGCCAAAAATCCAACGTCACATATGGTGGAGGCGCCCCCGTTCCCAGTGACCTTTGTGAAACGTCGGTTATGGTAAGCTGTGCCCGCCCCAGTTCCAGTGCCCTTTGTGAAGCGATAGGAAAAGTCGCTTATGGTACGCCCTTCCTACCCCTCAGTTTATTTGTGGAAGAAAATACCATATATATGGTAAAGGCGTCCCGTTCCCCGGAGAAGAAATGTGTGTGAAAGGACGAAAATGGGGAAAAAATATGTTGCGTAGCGTAGCTGCAAGGAGGTAGCAGCGTAGCTACAAGAAAAGGAAGATAAGGTATATCTTCAGTTTGAAATATGGCTAAATGGAGTTAGCCAGAGGTGATAAAGAAGAATATGAAAATATATTTATTTGTGTCGAAGTTGTATGGTACGTCGTGAAGACGGAGTTCAGAAGCAGCATGAGGCTGCATTAGCACTGGAAGCCGCAGCTCTAGTATGGGGAAGAGCTCTGAAGTATGGTCTTGAATTGTGGGGTACAAGACAGTTAAGCGGCCCTGAGAAAGCTTAGGATATGGGGAAATTGGCATGAAGTTGCAGTAACCTGATGTGGAAGAAGAAAATGGGAATGAAAGGCAGACAATGGTACGTGGAGAA
Organism: Listronotus bonariensis; assembly: GCA_014170235.1. NCBI lineage: Eukaryota > Metazoa > Arthropoda > Insecta > Coleoptera > Curculionidae > Listronotus > Listronotus bonariensis. The sequence continues at coordinate 254,778 of JACEGR010000435.1, read as the reverse complement.
GTACGGGACAAATGGCCAATGGAACGCACCATCAAGGACATGGACAGGCAGGCAAGGTGGACGTAATTTTTTTATAAAGGCTAGTATAAGAAGAAGGTGGAATATTAGGTTAATTTCTACGTATAAATATAAAAGAAAAAATTGATTTTTTTTTATGTAAGAGATATTTTTTTGTTTTTAAACTATCCAATAAATTTAAAAAGAGCAAGAGATAAAATAGAAAAAAATCACCTAATTAATAGTACGTGTAAAACATAGTTATTTTCTTTCCCACTGGTATATTAAATAAATCATTGAATTACTTTTTAATGGTTCAACGTTTTGCTGACGAGACAAGGCCAAGTTCACTTTTATTGTTACAGAACTGGTCAGTTTTAAATAACACAAACTTTATTTAGCTGTTCGTGTAGTACATAAATATCTAGTAAACTTAAAGATTAATAAAAAAATTACGATTTATGAGTAACAATAATTAGGTAATTTTTGTCTAAAAAATAATCTTACCGTTAAAACTATATTTATTTAAAGTACCTACTTAAAGAAAAGCTTAAAAAGGTTTTTAACAATTAAGCTAAAATCTTATTTGAACTAATTATTTCAGCAAAAACATCTCTAGAACTTTTTAAATAATTATTTTAGATAATTTATCCGGAAGAATTTTTAAAATTTCAAAAAAAAGAGTCATAATGTTAGATATAACCTAAATGAATTATTTTTCAGAAAAAAAACTATTTTTACATTTTTTCGTGCATTTTTTTGAAAAAAATTAATTGGAAAAAACAAAAAATTTAATAAAACGTTAAGATTATTTACGATAAATATAATTTATATAATAAGTAACATAATGTTAGGTTTTAAATATTTGTAAGCTATATGGAACTATCGTTTTTCGATAATATTGCTATTTTTTTAAAAAGGGTTTAAAGTAAATTTGGCTCATTGCTAATAGCGTTGTGGGTCCAACGCTTTCAGGAAGGGGGCATATGTGAACACCTAGTATAAAACAGTATACATTTTGGGAATTTTAAAAATATACATTTTTGGGAAATTTAAATATAATTGGGTTACTTAACATTGGGAAATTTGGTACATAAAACAATACGTGAAGTGTCAAGGTTTAAAAAGTAGAAATCAAACAATTTTCTAGGTTACTCTTATAATAATAAAACAAAAACATTAAACAAGCGGAGTTACCTAGAAATGCAAAACAAATACTGAAAAATTTAATATTTAAAGAGAACAAAATTTTAAGACGGGGATGGATTGATTGTTTATTAGATAAGAAAGAGTTAGTAAAGTCAAGTAAAGAGTTAAAGTTTGAGTTAAGCCCCGTACGGGCTATCCCTAGGGATATGCCCGTACTAATTTTAGTTAATCAAATAAGTTAAGTTGGTCCTAAAAAATGTAAAGTTAGTGTTGATGGTCCACCGGTCTCATGGTCCCAATAGATAGTTCCATATGGTACATTTGCCCCAGTGACGTCAAGTGATGTATATTTCAAAAGTTCAACGTCACAATATTTTGTTTAAATTTAATCTCCCAGAAAACAAATAAAACATAAAATAAAAAGTTTATAGTATGTATAGTAGATAATGCCACAACAGGGTTGGCTACATTTTTCTTGGGCATATTACCGACCAAGAAGGTGTAAAGAGCTAACTTAAGGGCATGTATTTACCGTCATTTATTTAAAAAAATCAAACACGCAGGGCCGTATTAAGGGTATGAGGCGCCCTAGGCTACAATTCCCAGAGCGCCTATTTTCTAAAAAAGAAATTGAAGAGCAAAAAAAGAAAAAAAAGTCCTTACCTCCATTTCACTCCAAAAAAAGGTCATTCTCTCCTTTTCGCGTCTATTTTATTTATATCCCCACAGAAAAGTTACTTCTAATTCCCACCCGACCTAAACTTTTTTTCCTTTCCTGCCTAGCGCCTATTACTCCCCTGTCTGGCGCCTATTTTTCTCACGGCGCCCTAGGCTGTAGCCTAGTCAGCCTAATGGATAATACGGCACTGCAAACACGTAAATATAGATTTTTGTATTAAGAATCCAATGGTATAGGGTTGGCTTTTAAAATCCTAGGCCAAGTTAGGGTTGACGTGTTTTATGGCTCCCTAAGGGGTTAATGTAATATTTTTTAAGAAAAAAATCTTTTTTAAATCCTCGTTTAGTTTAGAACAAATTTGATCTCTTGGCCTTTTTTTTGTTTGATGTACGGTTTTCTCGTAAATAAATAGAAACCATTTCTCGTCCGGGTCTAATTCCTATCTAATAAGCTTAAACTTCACAATGTTGCCAGTGCTAATGATAAAAGCGTCACGTTAAATAAATATGCCAACCAAGGAACAAGCAATAGAAAAGGGATGTCGTAGCTTGTATCTTTTGTGACGTAGGCACACTCTAACTACGTCATCGGACTATGCGACGCTTTAAATAATTTCGCGTTTTACGGCTCTTAATTTGCGTCTTGCCTAACAACCATCGCATGTTTGTTTTACTGTTGTTCCTAGGCTTATTTTTTTTTACTTTTATGCCTAGGCGTAGAGATCGTTTTTTGTCGTAGTAAAAAAATAACACTTTCCCAGAAATTAATGTTTTAATGACGTTAAAAAATTGTGGCATTAGTAATTAATTTAGGTTATACTATACAGGGTGGCCCACCCTATTCGACACGGTCTGTAGCTGGATAACCATGGGGTTTTTAAAAAAGTAAGATCCTTTTTTTTTGTGAATTTTAAAAATAGTGGCAGATAATACAAAACCTTTAAATTTTGCGCTTTTTTCCAACAAATTTACATTTTGCAATAACGGCTTAGTAAATAGGCATAGCTATATCACAGCCTACTTACATTTAAATAGACATTTGGAATAAAAATATGTAAAAACGGAATTTACTTAAAAAGTATAAAAAGTAGGTATAGGCAACCTATACACCATTTGAAAGAGCATTTGGTTTGTCATTATGTGGTGTAAAAAATACAGGGTGTTCCATTTAAAATAAGAGAGATATTGCTATTTGACTTTCTAAAAATTGAAATTATTTTTTGATCACCCTGTATAATCTATGATCTCGATATGACCTACGTATGATAAGGCAGACTTTTCCTAATCTTGTAACAAATTTTAAAGTTTAAGGAGTTTATATTGTTAAAATAAAATTAATTTAATTGCACCCCTGCATTTTGAAAAAAATGAAATATCACAAAAACGAATAAAATTAGACACTTGGTACTATTAACAAACTTAAATTATTTTTTCATGTAGAATCTAAAACCGTCATAAAATATAGGGTGTTCTATTTAAAAAAATATAACTTAGATACGTCACACTTTTTGAGACATCCTGTATAGAGTAAAATAATTTTATACTGTGGTCTTATCCGACCTGGATATGTTTCAGTATTTACTTTTTTAAAAACCCCATCGTTATCCAGCTACAGACCGTGTCGAATATGGTGGGCCACCCTGTATAATTACGTTACTTTTAGTTTAGAAGGCTAAAAAATTAATCAAAATGGCTAGATCCACATCTGTCTCAAAGTATTTTTCACCTTGTATGCTCTTCCTTATTTTATTTTCGTATTTTTTTTTTCAAGATTCATTGAGAACAGTTGTACAAACAGCAGGTTGTATTGTAATTTAACCTCAGGTATGAATCAAGCTCTCAGTATGTTGTTAAACGTTTAAAAAATTATGTTTGTATTCGCTTTAAGAGCATCATGTATTTTGTCCACCCACTGCAAAAGTAGACATTTAGTAAATCCGTTATATATATTTGTTACTAAAAATAATAAACAGTTTTTTTTAATTGAACCGACTTTAAAACAATAATAAAACTCACTAAAAAGTAAAAAATAATAAGAAAAAGGAGTCGAATAATACCATATTATGCTATTATAGCTATTTATGTATCAAGGGCGTTACTAGGACTATAATGCCCTGAAGGTCGAAATAGCCCGAGGGCTAGATTTCGACCTGATGGGCATTATAGTCCAGTAAAGCCCGTGGTGCATCCAATGCTTTATGTTTTACCCAAAAAGAGTTTTTCAATGACTAATTACATTATTTATTCGCAATATAAAAAAAGTTGCACCTGTACCTGTATACGTAAGTAGATAATGACTGGTGTTAAGTTTGACTTTGATGTTTCTATCAGTTAGTCAGTTGGCATTTTTATTTAAGATTTGCTCAAAATGGAAGAAATTCCACGAAATATAAGAGAAAAGGCCATAAAAGCAACCGAAAATCTTTTGCCAGTTAAATCAAGGCAACACTATGATCGGGAGTATGGCATATTTGGTATTTGGAAAGATGCGAACGCAATTCTTCAAATAACCGAAACCGTTTTAATGGCATATTTTCAGGAACTGGTAAGTTATTGATTTTATTTTATTACATATGTTTGTATAAACTTGATCTTTATTGTGAGAGAAATAAAATTGGATAGGCAATAAAATTTTCATATTAGTGCATTAAGGCATTATAAGCGGGCATTATCATAATGCCCGCTTATAATGCCCTAGGTGTGATAGCAGGTATTATTGCTACCATAATATATTCCGTTTCTAAGGTATTACAGATAAATAATAGATGGGTAAAACATAAAAGTATAAAAAGCTTTTGTTTATTTAGTTACTAACATTGAGTAGTTTAGCACATGTTATTACCAGAGATAACCTACATTTAGATCGGCAGTGGCAAGCAGCATTTTTCGGATTTTTACGACCTCGCGCAGTAAACAATTCGACGGTGGACGAACATACACATATGCAGTGGCAAAATACAAACAACGGAACCCCGTGCCCTCCGTCTGCGGTCTGACCGTGACGCTCATTAGCTACCGTACTTTGAATGGAAAACCAGGACGGCGCGGCGTCGACAAATTCTTTCCGATAATTCGGATAGTCTGTTTGGCGCCAGGTGCGTTCACCCTCGATTTGCTTGCGCACAAACCCGTTTTTTCGCCCATAAAATGTAACTTTTGTTTGGCGCAGATAATAAAATTGGCAATCCATCGAGATCAGAAGTTATCACCCGACTTCTTTCTTTTTATTATTTTTCTTTTTGAATATTTTTAATTTTTTGTGAGTTTTATTATTGTTTTAAAGTCGGTTCAATAAAAAAAAACTTTTTGTGTTTCGCTTTTTAGTTTATTATTATTACTATTAAATCGGTAAACTTACACAAAAAGCACAAGCACGTGTAATTTAATTGGTTTGAAGCGAATTTAAATTAAAAAAGATTTAGCTAAACAGAACCAACCATAACTCCCCCCCAATGTGACAGTTTTGCATAATCGTCTGTAGCGCTTTTAACCAATAAATTACACCCACACAGACAAAAAATGTCTTGTTTTAGGGAAATACAAGGTTTTAAAAATATGCATTCCATTTGAATAGTTGTGCTTTTAAACCAAGATTTATTTCTTACTTTAAAATAATAGGGACTCTTAAACTGGGAGAAAAAATACTTTAATTTAGGTCTTTAATGTAAAAGAAATTCTTTAAATTAAAATATCCTTAGTATTATTTTAAGAACGTCAGAATCAAGAAATGAGAACCTAAAGATTTATGATTTAAGCTCTTAAATATCTTAAATGTAAGTTTTAAGATTTTGCATGCCACCGGCTTTATGGCAAGACAGAGGGGAAATAAGAGGATGTCTTTTAAGTACGTGACACGTGTTTTAGCAGTGCTTTTTATTTATCTAAAAATGTGAAATTAGGCTCTGTGAGCGCTATGTGCCTTCGAAAAGGTTTGTTTACTTTATCATATTTTGTGTATTTGGACCATTCTCTCTCTAGATAGGCTAGAAGGCTTGGTTTTTTTGGACCACGGCAGAAGTACACTCTTTTAAACAAAAAATTCAAATTGGTTCACAAACGCCGGAGTATTCGCGTAACATACACACAAAAAGCATACACACGAGTTGAGAACCTCCTCGTTGTTGAAGTCGGCTAAAAATAGTTCCGGAACTTCCTCAACATTTAATTTATACAAGGTGTTACACAATGTTTAAAAAAAAATTAACGGTCAACTTCAAAGTTGAATAACTTTTAAAAATCTAAATTAATTAAAAATATTAGCAGAGCTTTTTGTAGCCACATATTGAATTTATTTACTATTTTTGTAGTAGTAACAAAGATTTAAACTCAAGAAAATTAAAAAATAGTTTAATGTTCAAAGCTCGATTACATAGAGACGGATTATTGGACGACAATTTTAAAGGGAGCTTTTTGTAATGAATTTAATTTTCTTTAAAAATGTGTGTTGCTTCACGATATTTTTTGTCACCGTGAATTGTTCCATTTTTGATATAGTGTAATGTCTAGAGCGTGAAAAACGTTGAAACTGCGAACTCTTCCAGCAGTAAATAAATTAGTATGAAACCTGTTGGATTGTATTGTTGATGTGGTAATTAAAAAGTCTACCCATTAAAATTATGCGCTTTTGATTTTAAATATACAGTATGCTTCACTTAGTGTGCCAAAAAATATTTTAATTTGTAATTTTTCAGTACATTTCATTTTATATAAAAGTTAAAGCATAGACCGAAACTATATTAGAAATTGTAAGTTTTGTTCAAACTCCAAGAATATACAAGGTACGTCACCAAATTAAAAACTACATAGGAGTAACGTTTCATTATTTCGAAAAATGAAACAACATGTTAAATAGAAATGTTATTTAGGATCAAAGATATGCCCGAATACCAATACTCTTCCTTTCTTTTGATCCTAATCCAAAAATATTTTTAAAACTTAGTCCTAGAATTTGAACATTTTAAGACATTTTTTTTCAAAAATCCCTTACTAGTGCAAAGTACCAAAAAGTGAAGCAAATAGAAAAGTTGCGTAACGCAAGGAGCAATCTAAATATTTTAATTTAAAAAAACAGTGGCGTCGGAGAAAAAGTGCTGAAGGGATAAAGGGGTCAAAACCCAAAAAAAAATAACACCCTGTAAAATATTAGTCGCAGTAAACTTTGTGCCAAAATTTAGTTGAATATCGTTAAAAATGTACAATGCAGGTTAACAAAAACCACAAAAATATAAATTTTTAATACCCTGTAGATTGAAAATGAAGCCAAAAAGTATATATTTATAAGAGTTTTTTTTAGCACTTATAAACGTAATAGCGACAAAAGACTTACTTTTAAAATTAACAGTTTGCTTTTTTTTTTAATCTACGCATTGTATATTTCCAAAGATATTAAACTTAACTTTGGCGTAAAGTTTACTGCAACTATTATGCATAAAATAGGTATATAAACTTTTCTTATTTTTACAGGCTGATTTTTTTGTCTTGACCCCTTTATCCCTCCACAACTTTTTTCTGGCGCCACTATTTTTTAATTCAAATATTAAGATTGTCCCTTTCCTTACCCAATTTTTGGCTCTCATACACTTTTTTGGTATTTTGCACAAGTGATTTTTGGGATAATGTCTTAAAATGTTCCCAAGTGTTGGGACTAATTTTTAAAAATATTATTACATCGGGACCTAAAGAAAGAAAGAGTATTGGTATTCGGGCATAACTTTTTCTATTTAACAGTTTGTTCTATTTTTCGAAATAAGGGAACTTTAATCCTATGTAGTGTTCAATTTTGTGACGAACCTTGTATATTCCTGGAGTTTTAACAAAACTGACAATTTCTAATATGATTGGGGACCATGCTTTAACTTTTATGTAAAAGGAAATTTCCTGAAAAATTACAAATAAAAAAGTTTAAGTTTGCTGCACACTTAATGAGCCATACTGTATATTTAAAACTAAAGCGCATAATTTAAATGGGTAGACTTTTTAATTTACCTCATCAACAATAAAATCCAACAGGTTTCATACTAATTTATTCACTGCTCGAGTCCGCAGTGTAAACCACCAGGCCCTCCACTAATATATTTTTTAAAGAAAAAGTCAATAAGTTATTTTTTTGTCCTGGTCTTATATTTAATATAATTTATGTGTATTGTAACTTCACAGCTTTTCTGGGAGTTAGGTACCCCAGAGCCTCTTTATGAGCCCACACTGGTAGAAATAGTTTTATTACTATTGTTTATTTGCAAACCTTCAAGGTAGGAATCCACTATAACAGTTTTTCATAAAATTTTTGTATCAACACTATTTGTTTTTACAGAAAAATTACAACTTTTGACTTATGACACAAAAATTTCATGAAAAATTTTGATCCTGGATTCCTACCTTTAGAGTAGAAAAGGTAGTTAGAAGATACTTGTCTTGAAGAGTGTAGATTCGTGCTCCTATAAAACCAGGAAATGTATTTTTTTTATCTTTGGACACGAAGGGTAAAAGCCTAAATACTAACGTACCGTGAGTTTTCTTAAGCAAGGTAAGAGAGAGTTTGTTGACACGGGACTTAAATACTTAAAGATTTGGGGGAAGGAAAGACCTCCGCGGGCAGCAGGTTCCACGTCTAGGGATAAAAGAACGAACCAAGTGGGAAGTTCGGGGCCTACCCAGTTGGACTGTATAGCGATGCATACGCGCGGCATCACGAGTTTCCGTGGGTGGAGAAACTATACCGGACAATTCTTCAGAGCAGTTGGTTTACAAAATTAATCACGAACAAAATACCCGGATTACTGAAAATTAAATACCACTCCAATGTCTCGTCTAATTATTATTTTACACCGAGCAATATTCATTTAATTTTATAATGAATAATGGGAACACGCCTCAAGCAAAATATTTAATACGCCACATTATTTTATTCATCACATTTAATTTACATAAGTAATAAATTAAGCGAGCCAACAAACTTTATTAGTTATGATAAATATCTACGGTGTTACACCTTGTGGTTACACCATTTTCACTAAAAATCGAAATGGCTGGGTTTACATCGTAAAGTTTTTTTATAATAATATAATTTTTTTGCTTCTCCGTGCTAAGTTACCATATACTTTCATAAGGGCCTATGCTGGTTTGGGAACGTCTTGTTGGTGTACCTAATAATTTTTTTATTTTTAAACCTTTTTTTTCTGGTTTGGTCACCTGGACAAAAATGCATAATAATTTCTTCTTGTTTCCCTAAAAGTGGGCATAGAATTCTTAAGTGGATTTATAAAGTGTGTATTATTCTTGGGTTTAATTAAGGAAATAAAAAAGATTTAACTAACCAGAACTAACCATGACCCCCACCCATACTCTGTAATAATAACGTAACTATTGTAGTGCAATAAGACTGATAATGATTTAAGAGTCTTTACACATGGGTTGTATTTAAATTCGCATTTAGCTAATGCGCATTACAGCGCTCCTGTAAACTTAGAATAAATATGTCTCTCTATATTATTAAATTACAATATGCACACCTTTAGGGTACCAAACAAGAAGAAATAATTATGCATTTTGTCCAGGTCATCAAACCAGAAAAAAAAGGAACAGAAGAGGTAAAATTTTATTAGGGGCCCAAACAAGAAGTTTCCAAACAAGAAAACATCTTTTAGGGCCGCCAAATCGTCTTGTTACACAATATTTAAGACAGCATTTTTTCAAAGCTGTTCTTCATAATAGAGCTGCGGCTTTCAAGGCTTCTACAGCTTCTTGCTGTTTCTTAAACTCTTTGTCTACACGACGCAACAACACTGACTTCACTGAATTTTTTTTCTTACAACTTTTACTTAATTTTGTTCGATTTCATCTCTGACTTAAACTCTTTTACCATATATATCGCAAACTTCTTTTGCTTCTGGAATCCATTCAGCAACGGTCGTGGTGATCAGTTAATATTTTTCTAAATATCCACATATTTCCGTGAAATTTTTTCTTTTACTAAAGATACACCATAATATCTTTTATTGTCTTGTTGCTACCCCACAAAAATGTCTTTTCCTTCTTTGCCTACTGACCTCTGCCTGGGACACTTGCACCATTTATAGTAATACTTCTTCTGTGGGGAACGGGGCACCTTACCATATTTTTAGCACTTTATACCAAGAGCACTAGGGACAGGAACTGCGTTTCATAAGCGAGATTTTGTATCGCTACACCAAAAGCATTGGGAACATGGGTGTCTTCCCCATTTGTGACGGAAATTCTTAAACAGGTGCACTGTACGTCACTGGGGTGTATTACCATAAGGAACTATATTCTCGGGACCATGGGACGCTGGACTATAGAAGCTATTTTCAGCATTTTCTCATTAAAGAATGGAAACTTATTTTAGGGTTTACAAATGAACTAACTTAGTTTAATCCAGGCTACCCCGAGTAAGGGGTAGCTTGCTGGCTTAACCGGAACTTTACTCTTTCCGCGGTCTTCGAGTAGTGCGGTTCATGTTTACGTAGAGGTCTACATAGACTTCCCGGGTAGGCGATTGAAGGCATCGTACGAGCGTGGCTGTACCCTTGGGGATCGAGAAAAGATTCACGCTAAATTGGGGCTTCTTTCTTCTGGGGCTAAGCGCTGTGAGTGAAGATTCCTAAAGCCTGAAGTTTTTGCGTTTTGGTGTTGAACACATGGTGTCCTCGTATGGTCGAGGAGGTGCGCACGCCTTGCGGAAATGCGTCAGTAGTGAAAGTGACGATTATGCGCGATACCAGTAGCAGCCGCTGGCTAGACAGTTACAATTTATGCATGTATAGAGAAAGAATTTGTTTTTAAACAGAAAACATAGCTTGAACAATAAAAGGAAAATCTGGGGGTCTAGAACCCGACAATCCAATTTTCCAACCACTTGACGATGGCTGTATGCACTAAGTGTCAAAGCCAAAAACTGAAAATAGAATAGAATAGAATAACCGGAACTTTAAACTCTTTTAGTAACAACTCTTAACGTCACTTTAATGTTGTGATCATTTTAATTATGCGAATGATCTAATTATCTTAAAATAAATACTCTGTTTGATCTAGTATATTCAACTCTGGCTTTGTTATTGCCGACTTGCGAAATTGTTTAAGTTTCAAATATTTTTTTGATATTGAAGTGGTTACGTATCGCTTTGGTTTTTTGCAATATTAAAATGCTCCACTTAAATTTAAAAATCCCATCTGCCATTCTATACTGGATGGATACCAAAATATTAATTGATGCAGAAGTTTAATCTGGAACCTGACATACATTAGCAGAGTCAAAAACTTAACATAGAATAAACAACACTAAAGGTGCTTACCCACCTAGCAGGCGCGGCAAGACGCGTAAAAAATTAATTTTCTTTCGCCAGATAAGTTTACATGTAATAAAAATGGAACCCCGCAAATATAATCATTCTAAAGCCGCGTTCAGACTTGCAACAATTCGCCGAGCTGCTCCACGCCGCATACCGCGCCACATAGCGCGGACGTGAAAGGAATACACATCGATTCAAGGGCTTGGTCAATGATTCACCGGTGATTCAGAGCTTGTCGGTTTTTTGGCGTCAAAGGAGCGCGCAAATAGAGTGGTTAGTGTGGACGGATGTTTGGCGAATTGTGGCAAGTCTGGACGCGGCTCAAGAGTTGAGAGAAAATTTAAATAAAATGTGGAATTTTTATAAGCTCTTAGAAAGATGTTTTTAAAGGTGATAAAATATACAGGTTGTCCACTCAGAAAAAAATACGATTTTTTGTACCTTGTATACCTAAAGAGATACCGATTACTAATTCCAAAACAATAGAGACATTGCACCCCTTATTTTGCAATTCCGTTGTGATTAACGTTATTGTGAGACTGCGCAGTAACGCAAACATGATCCGTTATCGTTATTAACCATAACTCCTTTAATTACGGATGAATACCGAAGAGCTTATCGTTATTGTTATCGTTATTGTTAAACTGCGTGGTTGCCGGATTGTAGAAATTTAATTATTAATTAGCGAAAAATCTATAGCAGTAATAAAAATCAAATAGTGTTAAGAAATTCAAACGGACTTGCACTTTTACGGATATTGTAAATCAGTAATTAATTTAGATGTTACAATCTTGCACACTTGCTTTTATTCTACTACCAAACCTAACCTTACTTTTTGTGTTTTGCTTATACTGTATTGTTTGCATCTACTTTAAAAAACGAAATCAACAGAAGTGTTTGCATATATTTAAATATCAATTTATATCTTATGAAGAATAAAAGGAAATACTGATTTGTCGTTAACTTTAAAATCGGTGAACCACAGGCAAACATAAGGTTATGTGTCGAAAGCGCAGACGCAAGATAAATTTCTTAAAAGAGGCCGCAAAATCTCTGTCTTAAACTGCTGCCGTAATCGTTGTGTTTAATAACGATAACCATAAGGAGGCCAAAAAACGTCTGTTATTTTAAGAGGTGCAAAATGTCTCTAATATAATTGAGGGTGATGTAAATTTATAACTTGACACCCGGTACATTTAGCTGAAGTTACAAAATACTTTTTGTTAAATAAAACTATTTAAAAAGATAATGTAAACAAAATAGCCGCGAGAAACATAGTCACTTATGTATATTCCGTTAGAGATATCATGGTTGCACCATCTAAACGAAAAATATAATTAACTGCAAGGGGAAATTAAAAGCGTTAAAACAAATAAGCTTTTATTTGTTATACTTGTAGTTTTATTGTTATAATTATAATTTTATTATTTATTCGTATTTATAAAAGCGTAAAATAGAAGCAATTAATTTTCTGTCATAACAATTTATCTTTCAAGGTGTATCTTTTTTGTATTTGAGACATGATACGACCACCATACTGCGTGTTGAATTGCAAGTTGTAGACGATTTCTTATCATCAAGTATCTAAAAATAGTTTTTAAAAATTTCCTACAATATAAGTTACAGTGCTTTTCTGTTCTCCTTCCCTTTTATTTTTTGAACGGATTAATTTGAAAAATTTCAACTTAAGGTGATAAAATTGACAGCAGAGTCGGCTTATAAAGGGTCGCGATATTGCGCCATATTGATAATGGTTGTGTTGACGTCACGTGAAACATTTTTCGGTAATATTATTAAATGAGATAAGTGTCAACATCAGTGCCGGAGATATACAGTTTTTAGTATTATTAGAATAATTAATAGTTTAAAAAACTAAAAAACACGCTTTTATATGCAACCGAACTAAAAATTAGAAAATAATTTTTCATTAAAAAAAATATTGTAACTTCATAGTAAAAAGCGTGGGGTGCTTAATATATTAAATGTTATAATTATTATATTTGCCAATATCTATGATGGAAAAGTTATGAAAAAATAGTAAAATGCACCCCACGCTTTTTACTATGAAGTTACAATATTTTTTTTAATGAAAAATTATTTTCTAATTTTTAGTTCGGTTGCATATAAAAGCGTGATTTTTTAGTTTTTTAAACTATTAATTATTTTTCATTTTTTAGTTCGTTATATCAATTAATTTTTTAAAAATAAATGCTCCAGTTTATTCACTAAAAAATTTTTTCGCCATTTTGTCAAGAGTAGCAAAGTTTTTCAGATGGACTTTCTGAAAATAACCTAATATAAAATTTGAGTAAAATCGATTCAGATCGAACTCTTGAAATGGCCGGTGGTTGGTACCACTGGGACGTACAGGTGACAGATGACACTTGGTGGTATCAAGCAGTGGTTATAATAATAATATAATGGAATTTTTTTTCCTGGCGATCCAAAGCAGGATAACGGGATACTGTTTGCAGATTATTGCATTGTCATGGGTCCTTAATACGTGTGCAAAGTTTCAAAGAAATCGAATAGCTGGAAGTTGGTTAAAATTAGGCTCAAAGATTCCGTTACATAGATAGCCAGATGGATAGATAGTTACAACCCAAGTTAATAAAAGCGTGTTAAAAACCGTTTGTACCACACTTTTTAATTATAATCAAGATGTAATTTCTTCAACTTTAAATCAAAAACATTTAATATTGAAATCTGTATTTGAAACACCCTGTTGGTTCCTATATCCATAAAATTCAATCTTTCCCTTTTTAAAAAATATAACATAAGGTATGGCGACTTTAAAAAATAATGGATTTATTGATCCCTTAAAAATTGGCTGCATGGCAATTAAGAGCATTATTATTTGACAATGGAAATTTTCAAGCAGCAAGCTGACGTTATTATGACGAATTTTTAAGTAATTTTTTGGTCATAGGACGTCATCAAACTGAAATTATGACGTCATTTTACCGTCATTTTAATGACGTGTTGTTGACGTCGTTGAAGTGACGTCTTTTCGACGTCATTTTTTGTCATACTAGCTTGTAAAAATCTAATGACGTCATGTTTAGAAAACCCGCCAGAAAAATTTTGTAACAGTATCTGATTCGTCAAAATCCAACCGAAATATCATATGACAGAAAAATAAGACTAATAATTTTACAAAATTAAAATAGGAAAAAACTCTACCGATAGATGGCGTAATGGTTAATAAATCACTACGTTTATTCAACATCTTCGCTTTTTATCGCCTACACCGTACAGATTAGACAGAAATAGTTCGAGACCGGTCTGCCGTTGATGATCTCAATTAGCTTTGAAAGAAATATCCTCGGCTAGTTTAAAAATCTGCATTTCCAGGTTGAACAGTGTCCCGAGCGATGCGACCTTGCAGTGCAAGGAAATTGCAATAATTGCATGCAGTAAGGAGTTTTTCTATTTCAATCTTCATATAAAATATTGTATCATTAAAGCTTTTAGAAAAAAGTATATGCGTCAATTTTTCGTCATCTTAAAGACATCATTATGACGTCATTAACGGGACGTCTTTTGTCTGTGACTTAGGGAGGTCAATTTAACGTCATTTTGCCGTCATCTTATGACGTCTTTTTTTCCAAAATGGCGACCAGCACCCAACCTAAAATTTTTGTCTGTCAGTAGTATTTACAGATTAGCTTCATAATTAATTATTAAATTTATTAATTTTTTGAATTGGTTCGTGCAAAAAATAAGGAGTGGAAGGGCATTAGAAAATGCACTTTATGTAAAAGATAATAGAGAGCTATTGCACAGTGAAATAAGGCCAGGCACTAATAATTCCGGCCTTATTTTGATATATGAGCTTGCGCAGATGCGTGGTAGGATAACGACTTCCTTAATAAGTATAGTGTCTGGCTTTATTTATGTCGGTTTTGGGTCGTGTCTTATTTTGGTCTTATTTTAACTTCGGAACTGTTCGTCTAACCGAACGGCTGCCGAGCACAAAATCAAAAAGTTTTTAGAAGTAAAAATACTTAAAACCTTGATTTTTCAAATGTATTTCTTTAATTGTGTTAAACAAAACCCTACAACACAAAACAATAAAGAAAATCTACTTAAATTTGTTTCCCTTTTTTTAGGTTAATGGTACTATTAACATGATTTGCAATAACTTAAAATTATGGGCACAAGCACTATTTAAATAAGGCCGGTATTAATAATTCCCGAGCTTAATAAGGCAACTTGCAATAATTCTCTAATAAGTTCACTAAATGAGTGATTTAAATAACGAAATAAAGGTAAATTTATAAAGAAAACACGTTCATTCATAATTTAACGTTAATTCCTTTATTACTAGGAAAAATCGCCCTCCTTATTTATTTATTAAAATGTTTTTGCTTCTAAATAAAAGACTGAACATGGAATAAGTGAGCAAAGAAAATAAACACCTCCTTTACCACCTATACTTTATGTTCACGTTTATTTCTAGGAAACCTATGTTAAACCTTTCGTGTAAGAAATATTTATGGAAGAAATATTGTCTATTCGACAATTGGTGTAAAATATTTTGCATTATTTCTGGACTGGGACAAAAGTAAGGGTCAGTCCATAACTCGTATACCAGTGTTTTTGGTGCTCTGCGTCCGGCATTTTCAGTGTATTCTTCAGTACTTTCTTTGTGAAGATTTCAGTTCTCGATAGTCCCGGCACGATAGTAGCTTTAATGTGGATATTTTCAGCACGGTGATCCAACTACCCCATAAAACCACCATGTGTGTCCACGGATGAACTTGACTATACCTGTAAAAAAATATTTTTAATATTTCAAAAAAGTTATTCTACACAAAAATGTTTGCTTTATCCGAAATGCCAAAAGCTACAACAAAAATTTTTTAGGATTTACATGGTGGTTCATAAGTGCAAAATCAAGACTGTATAAAAATAAAATTTTTGGGACTACCTAATTAAATAGCAAAAAGTACTTAAAAGTGTATAACATAAAAATTTTCTATTGATTATGATTTTCAGTAAAAGTTAAGGTTAACTAACTAAAAATAATTCCAAAAATATATGTTTTACAGTTTATTTAAATATATTTTTTAGAACAAAAGCTTTAAAACAATCGTCTGACTTACTATTTAAATCCAAATCCGGTAGTATAACGCGCCTGAGGGGCGACGCTTTCTCCATTCTATTCTCTATTTCTACAAGCAGGATCGCACTAATCTAACTTCGTTAGTTTCTTCGGAGCCCACACCTCCTTTCTGTCAAGTTTATTACCATTTATGTGGTGTTCGTTATTTTCCAGCACTTGACCATGACCATGGTGGTGCTGACGTTTTCCTCAAAATCCTCCTCGGTCTGCAGTCATCTTACTTTTTGGCTATCTAGTCAACCTTTCTTAATCTTCGTAGTACAATTTTTTTAACTTCTCATAATCTTGCAGTGTAAAAGGAAGCGTTTCTTGTTTTCTGGTTCGCCGATACGCACTTCCCTGGGCAAAGTTTTTGCAAAAATGAATAAGGTCTATAATAATCTTTGATACCTAATTATGGTAACCAAGAATATAATATTTTGGTTTAATAATATAAAACCTATATTTTCTTAAGTGAAAGAAATAAATATAAATTGTTTTGACTGTAAAATAAATATATTTTTTAGTTTTATTTTTAAAAAACCATTGTCTTTAACAAAAATAATATTAAATCAATAAGAATTTCATTCCAAAGTAAAATTATGTTTTAAGTAGAGAATAAAAATATTGCTTTGTCTTGGCTAAAGAAATTTATTAAGTTTTCCTGTAAGAATAAATTTTCTTAAATATCTCTTATCATAATATCCTTAATTTTAGACAAATTGTATCTTATTTTAAAAATATATACTTGTTTGAAGAATATATAGTAAGAATAATATTATTTAATATGAAAATAATGTAATTTCTTGGAGCAAGAATATTGTTTTCCCTCAAGAAAATTTGTTTTAAGTTAAAAATAAATTTTCAAGAAAATCCATATTCTATTTGCAAGAATTTTATTTTTGTGTGTAAAATTCTTTAAAAGGGTTGTACATGAATTGTTGTGAGCGTAACTGCGGCGTTGATGGTGGAATTATCCAGGGTGCTTCAAAGAAAACATTCATATTAAACTTGTGTTTTTAAATAAAACACCCTGTATATTAGTTTAGTTTTGGATTGTAGAAATAAAAATTAGGTACATGTTATTAGCAATCCCTATACCAAACTTAAAAGGTTTTTAAGATATTTAAAATTTTGGAAAAATTCTTGACAAAAAAAAAAAAATTGAATATATCTTAGATTGCTAGAATATTAACTGTGCCATCACCTACATTTAAATTTTTACTAGAAATTATACAGGGTGTCCAGAAATAATAATACATATTAGATTCTTAACATTTCTAGTAAAAAAATTACATGTAGGCGATTGTACACTTAATTTTCTAGCAATCTAACATAATATAAAAAGTCAAGCGTAAGTAAGGAAGGTTATAATCAAATTTTGTTTTTGTCACGATTTTTCAAAAATTCCATGGAATTATCTTAAAACCTTTCAGGTTTGGTATAGGGATCGCTGATAAAACTTACATTCTTTTACTTCTACAATCCAAAAATTAACCAATATACAGGGTGTTCCATTAAAAAACACAACTTTAATATTAATCTTTTTCTTGAAGCACCCTATAGAATTCCACCACCGGAGACGCAGCTGACGCTCACAACGATTCATGTCCAACTCTCTTAAAGTATTTTTTTAAAAATAAGTAACAAAATTTTGCATCTTGCTTACGGTCTATAACAAATAATTTTTTTTCATGGTACTTTAACAATATCATTCATGATGATATTGATAATAAAAAACAATATTATGAAAGTTAGAGCCCTTAATATTAATATTAGGAAGTCTATCATAGCTACGAGTCTTTTGGCAACAATCTGTTTTTTTTTGCAAAACTCGCAAATTATTGATCTAAAATATTTTACCAACATACATTTTTAAAGAAAATTAAGATCCCTACCAAAAACCTCTTTTCATAGCCATTTTCAAAATTGATCTTGGGTTAACCCGATCCCTAAAAACCCGTTCAAAAAAGGATCTGCCAATCTTTACTCGTATTCAAAAATAGATCGGATCTTTAACTCGGGTTGGATTCTGCTGACCCAGGAAAAAACCAATGTTAGTCGGGTTAAACAAAAGTTGATATATCTAAAGCTTTCGACCAAGTCTGGCATGACGCACTTCTTAATAAACTTCCCTCCTACGGACTTCCAACTAAACTCTGCTCTTGGCTCTCCAGTTATCTTTCTAATCGACGTATATCAGTCATTGTTGATGGCCACTCTTCAAGCTTTCATGAAATTAATGCTGGAGTGCCACAGGGTTCAGTACTAGCACCAACTTTGTTTCTTCTTCACATCAACGACCTTCTTTCTTCCACAACCAATCCCATTCATAGTTATGCTGACGATAGTACCCTTCACTCTACTTTTCAGGTTCCCAAACCAATCTCTCAACCCGACTTGGAAAGCAAATGCAGGGCGTTGCAGATTTCTCATTCACAGGATCTCAGGCGCGAAAAATCTCGTTCAATTTAATGCATCCAAAACACAATCATGTTCCTTGTCGCGAAAAATCATCAAACACTCATCCTTTGCTTATGAGTGGCCAGGTTTTGCAAAGCGGGGACACATTTAACCTTGTGGGCGTCACATTTGAGAATAACCTTAACTGGCATAAACACATTATATCTATAGCCACCGCTTCAAAAAAGCTTAGATTTCTTTTCCGAGCCAAAAGTATTTTTCTCCTTCTAATTTATACACTTTGTATGTGTCCCAAATTCGACTCTCTCTGGAATATTGTTCTCATGTCTGGGGAATGGCATCCCCTACAACCCTTAGCATTCTTGATGCCATTCAAAGAAGGGCTGTTCGTCTTATTAATGATCCTTTACTTACTCAAAGACTTCCTTCTCTTGCCCGTCGTCGAGCTGTGGGAGATCTATCGCTCTTCTATAGATACTTTTACGGCTTCTGCTCCGACGAATTATCCAGTATATTCCCTCCTCTTGCAGCTCCCAACAGAGAAACTCGTGGTGCCGCGCGTATGCATCCCTATACAGTTCAATTGGACAGGCCCCGAACTTCCCATTTTGTTCGTTCTTTTATCCCTAGAGTTTCTAGACTGTGGAACCTACTGGCAGCGGAGGTCTTTCCTTCCCCCAAATCTTCAAGTTTTTAAGTCCCGTGTTAGCAAACTTCCTTTTACCCTGCTTAAGACACCCACGGTACGTTAGTATTTAGGCTTTCAGCCTTCGTGCATTGTCCAAAGATAAAAAAAAATTCAAAAGGTATAGGAGGGGTCCTGGATTTAAACAAGCACCGTATATGTAGTATGTATTACATTATTTGTCAAATAAATTTTTCATGGTATTCTAAGTTCTTCCTTGCTTGCCCGCCCTTAAAATTAACCTGACTACGCCCCTTGTCATAGATCAGTAAACACTCTGTATTTATTTCTGATAATCCTTTACTAAATTATATTGTAAACCAAGAACTTAAACTTTTTTGAAAAATTAGTATATTTTTTTACCCCAAAGAAAGTGAACAAAGTATAGATTTTTTTGATATCTGTAAATTGATAGCTGCAATTGCATTAATTATTTGAAACATGGAAATGGGGTAGTTCGTTCAACTGGAAAGGTATGAATTTCAGGAATTATCGAATAAATTTTGTATTAAATAAAGTGATGGTTATTCTAAACGATGATAGGTACTCTGACAAAATAGGGATGAAAAACTTAGAGATCTGTTGTTTAATAGGCTTTTGACTATCACTCAGAATTAGAAACATATTAATAATAACAATTATTTGGGTATTTTAATTACATACACGCCAGGCCGATTTGTTTAATTGACTTTCAATATATTAAACACTAGCAGGTAGCGATAAGGCAAAGAACACATACATTTAATACTCGTTGACTGCTTAAAGATAGTATAGCTATTTATGTATCAAGGGCGTTACTAGGACTATAATGCCCTGAAGGTCGAAATAGCCCGAGGCCCTCTGGCCCGAGGGCTAGATTTCGACCTGATGGGCATTATAGTCCAGTAAAGCCCGTGGTGCATACAATGCTTTATGTTTTACCCAAAAAGAGTTTTTCAATGACTAATTACATTATTTATTCGCAATATAAAAATAAGTTGCACCTGTACCTGTATACGTAAGTAGATAATGACTGGTGTTAAGTTTGACTTTGATGTTTCTATCAGTTAGTCAGTTGGCATTTTTTATTTAACGATTTGATCAAAATGGCAGAAATTCCACAAAATATAAGAGAAAAAGGCCATAAAAGCGACCGAAAATCTTTTGCCAGTTAAATCAAGGCAATAGTAGGATCGGGAGTATGGCATATTTGGTATTTGGAAAGATGCGAACGCAATTCTTCAAATAACCGAAACCGTTTTAATGGCATATTTTCAGGAACTGGTAAGTTATTGATTTTATTTTAATACATATGTTTAACAAACTTTATTATTTTTAGTCGGAAAAATACAGTCCGAACTCTCTCTGGACCAAGTATTCCGGGACATTTCAAAATTGTAATTTTTATTTTGGAAATAAAGTTTAATTTTTAGTATTGTTAATCTGGTATCAAAGCAAAAATCACTTACTCATCACAACTTCTTAAGCTCTACAAGATACAGGACGTCTCGTTACATCGTTCAATATGAAAAAACAAAGTTGATGATGGTTTTTAGGCAGAAAACGTCGCAGTCAAAATGTGTAACCACTGTCTTGTAAAGCTTAAGTAGTTGCTAGAAGAATGTCTGATCTTTGTTATACATTACATACATTTATACACAAATAGTTTGCTATGATTTGGTAGGTATCTCTATACTTCTATTTGTACGTTTTTTCTTTAGTATTAAGGATCTATTTCAATAAACTGTCATACACTCGTTAGCCAATGACGTATGCCCCTCTATGACGTTCATTTGTCTCGCGATTGCAGCGCTGTGGGTGGTGGCGCTAGCGGCAGGGCATTCGTCTTTGTTTTAGCAGCCGCCGCCGCCTTGACTGGAACACGCACTAAATGGCCGATTAATGACGTTTTTGTGCCGACGATGACATTGCTTGTTTTCGGGTTTACAGGATAGGTACGAGTATATACAGGGGTATTCAAATTAAGCGTTCGTCATTAGTAACTCTGTTATTAGTTGAAATACAAGATTGTTTAAATTAGCAGTACTAACTTGCTAGTTAGTACCTACTGCTAATGATGGGTCGAATACTGAAAATCGGTATTCAAATACGAATACGAATACCTAGAAAAATATTCGAATACTGAATATTCGAATACCTACCAAAAAAATAATTGAGTACTACCCTACTCTGCTAACTAGTAGATTTTTAACTTTGTTTAAGACTAAATATTAGATTTTTTAAAAAATATCCTTACTATCCTTTACCCAAGTACACATGCTATATTAATACACATAACGCCAAAAGTCTTGGACCCCCTGCATATCTTGCTTCTAAAGAATCCTACATGTTTTTTGTTATCAAATAAAAATATTCTTTTATTTACGAAATAAAAAGATCACATCCTTAGTTACTTTTATTTAGTTTATTTGCATTTTTATATATGCAAAGTTTGCATTAGTTCTAACTGAAAATGCCAGGACGTGAAATTGCTTTGCATGAATCTGGATTTTCCAATCACCATATTTCAGCCAGTTTAAATATTCCAAGATCTTCTGTGAGTCGAATCATCAACAGGTATCAAGAAACTGGAAATGTGGAAAGATTGCCTCTTAGTGGACAGCCACGTGTTTCTACCGAAAGGGAGGACAGATATGTTTTCCAATTTACCCGCCAAAATCGGAACGCAACGGCCCCAGCCATTAGAGATTATTTCCAAGGTACGTTTAACCGCGTAAATTCCACCAATACCATTCGCAGAAGACTTCGCAGCGCAAATTTACGGGCCAGAAGATTTTTAAGGGTACCTCTTTTATTACCTCAACACCGTGCTGCCCGCCACCAGTGGGCGAGAAACCATAGGGAATGGCTTTTAGCCCAGTGGGAAAGAGTCCTTTTCTCTGACGAATCAAGATTCGGTCTGGTCAGTTGTGACCATCGTCAAAGGGTATGAAGAGAGTCAGGGCGTCAGTCAAGACTCAACTATCCTCGTGAAGTCGGTCCTTATCAAAGGGGAACAGTAATGTTCAAAATATATACAAAATATGACTAGCAAAATGTATATGGAAAAAGTTATTGGGCCAATTGTCATTCCCCTCCGCCATGAAACTGGAGAGAATTTTATTTTCATGGATGATAACGCCAGACCACATCGAGGTAGAAGATTTCAGGAGCTCCTTAATGCTGAAGAAATCAACAGATTAGAGTGGCCAGCTAATTGCCCAGACATGAATCCAATTGGGAATCTATGGGATATTGTTTCCAGAGCTATCCACAATCGCAATCCACCACTTAGAACCGAGGAGGAACTTACGGTAGCCGCCGTAGAAGAATGGGATCGTATATCGCAGGAATTAATTAATAATTTAATCATTTCCATGCCCAAATGGAAACTGGGTAAAGGACCAAAACCGACTGCTTTGGAAGATGCCTTCCTAACTTATTCACGGAAAAACATTAGAAATAAAAA
Organism: Listronotus bonariensis; assembly: GCA_014170235.1. Lineage (NCBI taxonomy): Eukaryota > Metazoa > Arthropoda > Insecta > Coleoptera > Curculionidae > Listronotus > Listronotus bonariensis. Next base: position 231,985 of record JACEGR010000435.1, on the reverse strand, counting down.
TCTACGTGCATTTTAAATGGAAAAACTGCAAATTTAAATGGTAAGTACCTAAAATTGATATTAAGGTCTTAAACTTGGTGAGATTTTTTTTACATGTAGAATAAAATTTTGCTTAAGCATCACAAAAAAAACGTTTATTTTTGAAAAATGGTAAAATATGCAATATTTAACAAAAATTCACAAAAAAACCTGTAAACTAACATAAAGACACCACAAACGACTTTTAATTTATACAGAAAAACTACCTACAATTCCTTCAGAAAATGTACTTATTATACCCTTCAACGACTCACCCATCAGCCTGGAACCAAAAACAAACATAGATGTAAAAATCGAAAGGTAATTTTTAAAAAATACCATCAATTTTTAATGATTTATCATCTAAAGAGCCCAGGAGTACCACGAGTACCACGATGATCGGAAAGTACCAATAAACAGACCTCCCAGATTGAAATATAGCCTGTTGGTACCCCGTGATTATCGCGTTCGGACCGGCCCCTTGGACCCGAGCACCTTGTTAGCGAAATCATCAACGTGTGTGACGTCACGGACGTGGCGCACTCTAGGTACCATCGATAGGGGGTGCTCGCAGAGAGGGTTACGAGACGCTAAAAAAGACCTGTTAATCGCAAAGACTTTAAAAGAACTCTAAATGCAAAACAATGTATATCTAACAGGAAGTGAAATACATCGGGCATGTTTTTTATTTGTTTTTGCTCTTTTGATCTTTGTGTCGTCACCGAAAAGTCGATCTTGGGCCCAAACAAGTTGGCCACCCCATCCCTAGAAAATATCTAAAACTCTTTTATCTAACTATAGACCTATTTTACTTCTCTCAGTTTTTTCTAAAATAATGGAAAAACTCATTAATTCGCAAATCCTTAAGTATATAGAAAAACACGAAATTTTGCATAAAATGCAGTATGGATTTCATCTCAAGAGATCTACAGCAAATCTTCTTTCCTTCGTATCACACAACTGGAACAAGTCTCTTAAGTTTTTAGGTGAATTCCAGATCGTTGCTCCTGATGTACCCAAAGATTTGACCATATGTGGCATGTCGTGCTCCTCAATAAGCCTCCCTCCAACGGTCTTTTAACTTGACTCTGTTCTTGGCTCCCAATTTTTATTTTTATTCGAGATATATCAGTTATTGTGGATGGTCACTTTTTAGGATTTCACCATGTTAATGCTGAATTGTCTCAGAGCTGAAGACAGGCATCAACTTTTTCTTTTTTACATTAACGACCTTCTTTCTTCCACAACCAATCTCATTCTCAGTTTTGCTAAAGATGGTACCCTTTACTTCAGTTTTCAGGTTCTCAAACCAATCTCTAAGCCTGACTTGAGAAATAAACGCAGGGCAATGTCTCTTTTAAAGGACCTTAATTTATTATGGAATTGGAGGGCAAAAAATCTGGTCCAATTTAATGCATCCAAACATGATCATATTTTATGTCGCGAAAAAATAATCAAATACTTATCCCTAACTTATAAGCGGCTAAGATGTGCAGATCAAAGACACCCTTAATCTTGTCAGTGTCACTTTTGACACTGGCAAAAACACATTATATCTTGCTCCACGGAAGCTTCAAAAAGCTTGGATTTCACTTTCAAGCCAAAATATATTCTTTCCCTTTTAATTTATACACTTTATATATATCCCAAATCGGCCCTTGCAACAAATCGAGGGTGGACGAACATGCGCACTGGAAGAATACAACACCGGCACTCCGTGCCCTCCGTCCGCGTTCTGACCGTGACGCTCATTAGCTACCGTATTCCAAACGAGAAACCCTGATAAGGCGTCGTAAATTCTTTCCGATAATGTGGATAGCCTATTTGGCGCCTGAGCGTCATACCTCAGAGATTTTCGCCCATGAAAAGTAACTTTTGTTTCCCGCAGGTAATAACATTGGCAATCCATCGAGATCAGTGGTTACGGGGTAATGTCATGCTATATCGTAAAAATTACGGCAACGCACCCTGCGATAAGCCTCTATTTTTCTGAGTGGGTAGCCTAGGGCGACGGCCACCATGGAGCGCTGAAACAGACGCCAAAGTTATAAGCATGAGCGTTTTTAATTAGGTATTTCATGAAATTGCTGTATAATCATCATCAAAGGATTCTTCTAGCGGATGATTAATAGATATGGACCTATTATACGACGTGGGCTTACTTTTAAAAATATGGTTTTAAAATTAAGCTTAGTACTCTAATTTCCTGCGGGATTATTTTTGTGTTGTGAATTATTATTTTGCATTTTAATTGCTGGTATTAATGGTTCAGTTAAATTTTTGTAATTTCTTTTTTTTTTAATCGTTTAGATATCTCAACCATTAAAAAGGAAATATTTGCTTTATACAGGATATTTCTAAATAATATGTTGTCATTAAGAGCGTAAATCATAATTCTTAAAAGAAAAGCTCAAATAAACCTCTTCGTGATTTAGATTAAAGAGCACAGTGTTGCAATTCGGTCAATCAGCTAATAAAATAGTAATCATCAAACAAACACAGGGTCAAGTATGTATAACCGCCAAAACCAACAACTGCAAATTTAATTCTTAAACATAAGATAATTTTGGAAAAGATGAGTAAAAACTGATTCCCAAAATCTGGGTGCCCTGAGGCCCCCAAGCTTAGGGGGATCCTTGGAGTTGAGAGGGGCCCCGGGCTTAATACTGAAATACTGAAAAGAAATGCGGTGAGGAATGAAGGTGAAGACTTTTTTTTTTTTGCTTTTGCAATTTAAAATGGAGTAAGGTGGTTTTACAATTAAGGTGACGATTTGATATATCTAGATTAGATTAGGATGTGGATTACATATCCTCTAACACTGCAACCTGCTCAGGTTTATTGTGTGTCCTCCGTCCATAGGTTAGAGCACGCTATCCAAGCCGATCTGTTTTATCAGACTCCACAAGTTTAAAACCGGCTCCTTGGTAAATCTTGCCGCTTTTCTTCACGCAGCTTGCAAAACCGCAGACGACAAAGGGCTTCACAGTAGCACCATATGTGTTCTGCGGTTTCTTTCTCCTCCTGGAAGAACCTACATAGGTTTTCTTCTGCCAGGCCCATGATTTTCAGGTGTTTATTTTGACCTGTTAGTTGACCCACTATTATTCTTACTGCCTTCCGGTTGTAATTCAAAAGGTCTTTCGTAAATTCTGGTGAGTAAGTCTTAATGAATATTTTCGCTTGATTCTGTCCTGGTGTTCTCATCCACCAGTCTTGTGATTCCCTCATAATCCATGATCTAATAGATGACCTTACTTGGCATGATGGAATACCACAGTGGGGCTCGGGACCTACCATTGTCTTGGCAGCCCTCTCCTTTGCCAATTTATCAGCTTTCTGATTACATCTACAGTCTCAGCTTAGTGACGTAGGTAGGCATAATGGAAATATTTATATCTACTATTTTTCAGATTTAAAAGGTCATACTTCGAAAACTATTAAAGATAGATATTAAATGTGCTATATTTGACAATTATAGTTTCACTGTAGACTCCCAGAACAATGCTAAATTTTTGGTCATCAGTTTGGACGCTGGCTTGGCTGAATTTATGAAGCGGCAAATTAAACGTACTGTTTACATGTGTACTGATGGATACTCGCTTTATAAATTACACAAAGCGAGCGTCCAAGCTGATGACCAAAAATTTATCATTCTTCTGGGTGTCTATAGTAAAACTAAAATTTTCTTTGGTTATAGTTAAAAATGAGTGGAAAATATTCTGAGTATTTCTTTATAAAAACATGATTTGAATGTTGTTGCATGAACATGTCACCCTACAAAAAATGTTTTTAAAATGTACCGTAGAATCCATATTTTTAAAAATATACAAGGTGTCCTTTTTGAAAATAGATTTATAATAATAAATTTTACTTGTAAAAATAAGTTTTCGTGACAGTCGAACTTATTGTAAAGAAATACAACAGGTAGAGGTAAGGAGCTTTAACTTTTTTTTCATTTCTGTATAGATAATTTTTGTTTACTTTGCCTAAATGAATCACCCTGTATATCTATATTCATCGCGTAACAATTGTTCTCTAGACCTATCATAAAACTTTTATTTGAAACATTTTTTTTTCTTAACCAGCCAAGACATGAGATATTTGACCGTTATGTTACTTTCTTTCAACAGTATATATTTTTGAATTTTAATTAGAAAATTCCACACCACTGTTTTTTGACCAATCAAATGTGTAGTTTTGGTTGCATTATCATGACAACACAAGTATTTATCGGAATTTTTTTCTCCTGCCTGGGGTATCCTGGAGCGAATTATAGTGGACATTTTTTGACATAATCATTGAATTTGTTTTAACGTCATGTCTGTCATTCACATACATAATTAATGAAAATGTTATTTTGTACCAGTTGTAGTATTTCAGACATATCATAATATAAAATAATGTAAGGTTTTAAGAACCTAAATGACAATTTTATACAACTACAGTTAGTAAAAGAATATCATAAGACTGAAGTACTAAACATAAGTGAAGAGCAAACGAAAGCAAGATATGGGTCTAAAAAATTAAAATAAACTATTTTTACCAACTGTAAATAAGGTATATATAATATAAAAGAATAAACAATGATAAGCTCTAAAATTACATATATTTGCAACTACAATTGGTAAAATGGAAAATATTTATTTTATAGTAAAATTTTAAAGCTCGTGTCAAAGTTGCAAATATTAATTTAAAAGAATATTATTTAACACAAACTTTGTGTGAAATTTTCTTACCGAATACCACACGTGCTTAAATTATTCCGGGAAATTTTTCTCGGCCACGAATATTTTAAGAAAATTCTTCTAATTTTCAAAATATTCGTGTTTTTTAATATACTGTATAATAGGATAAAAGTAAAAGTTTAACGTTACTGACGTTTAAAAAATATATATACTGAAATGTCACCATGCATCAATCGATTTGCTTACGTTTTTATTTTTCCTAAATATTTTGTATTATTTTTTCGTTTTAAAAACTAACTATACAAAGTAAACGAAGCATTAAAATGCAATTTTGGTACAAACTATTTACGATAATATTTAATAAAAATAATAAAATTATTCATGAATGACGCTGAACGTATGATAAAAATGATTCACACGACACCTACTTTATTCAAAACGAGAAACAATGATGCTCGGTCGCTCATACTTTACCTAATCATTGAATCTTGCATTACATTTGTCAACTAGCTCGTATATGCAAATTGTCTGAGCCACGCAAGACGCAGTATCGTCTTATTCTATCTCGGTTTAGAATAAGTTGACTCTTACTCCTACGATGGAGGTCTAAAGGTCTTTGGAAAGGAAGAAGTACGTTCGAGAATGATGGGTTTGTTTTTCTCTTCATTATTCCGACACGATTTTTTCCCCCAGAAGCTTCAAGGAGTCACTGCACTCCTCTTAATCTTAAGCCGGGGATAAATTTTTTTGACATGTCGTGACGTGCCATGATGTGCCGTGACGTGCCCTGACGTGACGTGTCGTGTTGTGTCGTGATATGACGTAAAAACATTTCTTTAATGCATTAGGACGAAAAGGAGTATTGGCTTTAAATTAAATTGTAATGTCAGTATCTTGTTTGTTATCATTTCAGTCGTTTTATAATTTTTTAATGAGTTCCAGCTCGTCAGATGAAATTGAGAAATGTGCTGTTTCTGTTGTTTGTTAAACATTATCCTAGAAAAGAAAATAAATTTGGATACACAAAATTTTCAGTACTTAGGTTTTTTCAATCCAAGGACTGGATCAAAACGTTGCTGAACAGGTATAACATCGTTTATTTGCCTTTCTCGATCTGGTTAGCACAGTGCCTATTAAATTAAAATGAAAAATTAGGTGTCTCATTTTGCCATTATGCCAACATCTAATAAGCATTAAAAAGTTAACCCTAAATAAACACTCAGTTGCCAATAAATTTTACATGCAGGCGAATTGCCGGCAAGCATACAAAAATGGCGGCATACCAATCCTGATTAAATAAAGCATGCCTTTTTGTTGCAGGCAAATACATATTGGATTTTTGAAGGCAAACCTTTAACGCATATTCATACTTTTCAAACCATATTATTAACATTGGTATTAAACTAACATTCGAGCAATTTTTTTGATCTGTTTTATTTATAATGGCAGCTAAACAACATTAATGAAATGGAAATGGCCTTTTCATAACATTTTATTGTTAAAAATCATGCAAATAAAAATTAGGTCAAACAAAATGTTTATTATGTATTTTGGAGCGAATAAAAATAAAATAATGGTAAAATTAGCTACGTTAATTTCGACCGAAGATGACCGCTTTGTGCATTTGTTTTCTACGTGGTTTTCTAGCTTTTTAGTTTTTTTTTTAAAGAAAAGAGTTTTTTAATAGACATAATTAAATGTATTCATTACCTAATAAGTGTGTGTTGTGTGATTAATTGGTGATGGCTAGTCGAGAAGGCAAGATAATCAAGTAGACTGTTAGGAGCTGTAAACAGTTTGTTTAAAACTTTATTAAAAGTTTTAAAGACGTGTTAATAAAAAATATTATATATATTTAACATACCGATAGATGGCGTAATAAACAATAAATTACTACGTTTCTGCAATATCTTCGCTTTTTATCGTCTAAACCGTACCCATTAGACAAAAATAATTCGAGAGCGGTCTGCGGTAGGTGTTCTCACTTAGCTTTGAAAGAAATATCTTCGGCTAGTTTAAAAATCTGCATCTCCAAGTTGGACAGTGTTCCGAGAGATGGTACTTTGCATTGCAAGGAAATTGCAGGCAGTAAGGAGTTTTTTCCTATTTTAATTTTCAAATAAAATATCGCATCATTTTAGCTTTTAAGAAAGAGTATATGCGACAATTTTCGTCAATAAGACGTCAGCTTGCTGCTTGGGAGTATCTGCATTTGCCCACTTTTGTGTCTTTTTGTTATCTTTTTGCCAATAACTTATTAATGATGGATGCCATCATCTTAAACGCATTTTTTGCTAATAACTTATTAATGACGGATGCCATCACTTTATCTGCAACACGTGGCCTAATAACGGCCAATTGCCCACTTTCGCGTTTTTTGATACCTTTTTGCCAATGCCTTGCCATTAAAGAGTGTTGGCAATGCCAATAAATTAAATGTACAACGCCGGCAAAAAATGTTATATGGGGCAGCTATGTGATAATTATAATTAAATATAATGTGTGCTTAAGAAAAGTACCGACATCGATATATTCTGATTTTGGAACATACTCACTTAAGTAAAGTGAGATAAGACATCGGCACGTCCTCAAGTGTGAGCGAAAGATCATCAGAAATGTGGCGGAGTCAAACGATATAAAAAATAATATTCGTGGGAAGGCTGGTCGTGTGACCACACTTCTTGCATTTTGATGGTACCTGATGATGGGGAAAGTTTAGCTAGTTTGCATATTATCTCTTGGTTGGTTTATGGTTGGTACTACAAAGTCATGTTAGATGTAACACACTTTAAATTAATATACCGGGTGTGTGGAAAAGAAGGTTATGGAGGGTTTTTTCTAACTGCGTGGAAGTATTTCTGGGTTAATTCTGTAAAAAAAGTTGGGTTTTAATTAACGTCTTTTTTTATCTGCATAGTTTAAATAATATAATAAAAATTTACGTAAGCTCCCAAGCAACAAGCTGACGCCATTATGACGTTATTTTTAAGTTATTTTTGGTCATAGGACGTCATCAGACCAAATATTTGGCGTCATTTTAAGGACGTGTTTTTGACGTCGTTGAAGTGACGTCTTTGGCCATTAAGAGCATTATTATTTGACAATGGAAATTTTCAAGCAGCAAGCTGACGTTATTATGACGACATTTTTAAGTAATTTTTTGGTAATAGTCATCAAACTAAAATTATGACGTCATTTTACCGTCATTTTAATGACGTGTTTTTGACGTCGTTGAAGTGACGTCTTTTCGACGTCATTGTTTCGTCATACTAGCTCATAAAAATCTAATAACGCCATGTTTAGAGAACCCACCAGAAAAAATTTGTGACATTATATGATTCATGTTAAAATCCAACCGAAATATCATATGACAGAAAAATAAGACTAATAATTTTACAAAATTGAAATAGGAAAAAACTCTACCGATAGATGGCGTGAAGGACAATAAACTACTACGCTTATTCAACAACTTCGCTTTTTATCGCCTACACCGTACCGATGAGACCAAAATATTTCAAGACCGGTCTGCGGTTGGTGATTTCAATTAGCTTTGAAAGAAATATCTTCGGCTAGTGTAAAAGTCTGCATCTCCAGGTTGGACAGTGTCCCGAGAGATGCGACTTTGCAATTTGTACTTTTGCTTGCAGTGCAAGAAAATTGCAAGCAGTAAGGAGTTTTTTCCTATTTCAATTTTTAAATAAAATATCGTATCATTTTAGCTAAAAAAAGTATACTTATGCGTCAATTTTTCGTCATCTTAAAGACGTCATTATGACTTCTTTTGTCTGTGACTTAGGGACGTCAATTTAACGTCATTTTGTCGTCATCTTATGACGTCTTTGCTGACCAAATGTGACCAAAAATGACTAAAAAGAGACGTCAATAAGACGTCAGCTTGCTGCTTGGGCTAAGGTGCGTACTTTTTCTTTTTTTTGTCAGAATTATTCGTTTAGGTGCCGCTTGAGCCGCCACTGGACTTAATATAATTAATCAGGTCACTACTAATTATTTCTACTAATTATAATTAGGTACTTCAATACAAAAAATCATATCTCGAAAAGAAATTCTTGATAAAATTTTTTGCTTGTAAAAAAATATGATTTCCGAAGAGAAAATTATTTTGTATACAGGGTTCGCAAAACTTGAAAAACATGATTTTTCTTCACGAAAAAATCACCTTTATTTTTTATTTTTACGTAAAATGTCATTTAAACAATTTATTTAGAACAAAGTTGGTAATTAACCATAATAATACATATTCTTTTTAGATTCTACAATTTGATGAAAACGCCTTAACACATTCCTTTACAGCTAAAAAAATTGTGCCTTCCCTGTTTAAATTAATATATTGTCCACACATAATTAGTAAAGAGATAATACATAAACTATTAAAAATATCTTTAATAAAAATAATGTATAAACTGCCCTGCCTCCTCACCCCTCTCCAAGACACCAAGGCGTTTTTTCGTGTTAATACATTTTACAACTTTCGAATACCTATCTCTATCTAACTCTTTTATTAGTATCAGTCATATTGTCATTTTAAATGCGTTTTGAATCACTCCGTTAAATACGGTTAACACGAAAAGGTGACTAGTAAAAATTATTTTTTTAACGCATTTAAGTGTCAAATTGCCAGGACATTGTATTTTACCATGTACATTATGGCCACAACCTGTTAAACTTCACGTATCACCCCAAATTCTCGCACAATAAAAAGAAACAGGTTTTTTCACCGAAATAGTTTTTTTTTTTAATTTAAGAACACCCCATTAAACCCCCGCTTTAATCAAACGAAACAGATTAAAATGTTGCAATAAAACAAATCGTTTAAAACAGTAAGCCATAAAGGTGTATCCACTTAAATTAATCAAGGGTTAAAAAACTGCGGGCTGCGACCCAAATTATCAAAAACAACTTTAATAAAAACAATGTTTAAACTGCCCTGCACCCTCACTAAGGCTAAGCCCCAGTAAAATGTATTTTTTTAAATTGCCCTGCCCTTTCACCAAGGCTGAGTCCTAGTAAAACATTTTTTTTGCGTATTTAAGTGTAAAATTTCCAGAACATTGTATTTTACCATGTAAACTGTCGCCACAACCTGTTAAGCTTCACCCATCACCCCAACTTTTCCCACAATTAAATAATTTTTCATTAAAAAAATATTTTCACTTCATAGTAAAAAGCGTGGGGTGCTTAATATATTAAATGTTATAATTATTATATTTGCCAATATCTATGATGGAAAAGTTATGAAAAATAGTAAAATGCACCCCACGCTTTTTACTATGAAGTGAAAATATTTTTTTAATGAAAAATTATTTTTTAATTTTTAGTTCGGTTGCATATAAAAGCGTGTTTTTTAGTTTTTTTAAACTATTAATTATTTATCATTTTTTAGTTCGTTATATCATTTAAAATATTACCTTTTTAAACTAAAAGAAATTTACCATAAATGTTTTTTCTAAATATGAGTTTGCTTTAGTTTACTTACCTTAAGTGATATTTTAATGTAGTTTGCTAATCTCCATTTCCAGTCTTTGTCCTAATCTAACATTCGGTACAAGTAGGTACCTAACACTCAATAAAGGCCTTCTTTTAGAAAGTATAAATGGAAGATGGTATAAAAGTTATATGCAATTACGAACCTTTTTGGTTATAGGTTATGTGATTTAGGAACTATTTTGCTTACGAATGATTATTCTGGCTGCGGAGGACCATGTTAATTATTTATTTGCTTCTTGTATTTCAATTAAAGTGTATACTTTGTTTTTAATAGCTTAGTTAACTGATTTTTCAACTTTAATTTCACATTAAAGGAATTTTAGGTTATGTTATGACTGTGAATTTTGTCAGATGTCAGTTGGTAATACAGATTTTTGTTTTATGACCGCCTGTTTTAAAAACAAGTGAAGGTTATTCGTTCGTTAAAAAAACAGATGAAGGTTATACGCTCCCGGAACGAATACGTTCAGCGAACGAATGAGTTCAATTTAGCAGAATTGAGCTCCCTGTCCCCAACCCGTCGGCAAATGTTGTCAAGTTCGATTATTCAATTGTCTAATCTGGCGCATCCGCCAGAACGTACGATTTTTCACTTTTCCGGTTTTCCTGGAAAATGCTGGAACTTAACGGGATACTGTTTTTAAATTATTGCATCTTCATCGGTCCTTGATACGTGTGCAAAGTTTCAAAGAAATCGAATAGCTGGACGTTGGTTAAAATTAGGCTCAAAGATTCCGTTACATAGATAGACAGATGGATAGATAGTTACAACCCAAGTTAATATAAAAGCGTGTTAAAAAAAACACAGTTTTTTTCACTGAAATAGTTTTTTTTTGTTTTTAAATTAAAAACACCCCATTAAACCGCTGGTTTATTCAAACGAAACAGATTAAAATGTAGCAATAAAACAAATAGTACAAAACAGTAAACCAAAAAGGGTGTATCCACTTAAATTAATCAAGGGTTAACAAGCTGCGGGCTGCGACCCAAAATATTAAACACAACTTTAATAAAAACAATGTTTAAACTGCCTTGCATCCTCACCAAGGCTAAGCCCCAGTAAACTGTATTTTTTTAAATTGCCCTGTCCTCTCACCAAGGCTGAGTCCTAGTGAAAATTACTTTTTAGCGTATTTAAGTGTAAAATTGCCGGGACATTGTATTTTATCATGTACATTGTCGCCACAACCTGTTAAGCTTCACCTATCACCCCAAATTTTCGCACAATTAAAAAAACACAGTTTTTTTCACCGAAATATTTATTTTTTGTTTTTAAATGAAAAAACACCCCATTAAACCGCTGGTTTAATCAAACGAAACGAAACATATTAAAATGTAGCAATAAAACAAATCGTACAAAACAGTAAACCAAAAAGGGTGTATCCATTTAAATTAATCAAGGGTTAACAAGCTGCGGGCTGCGACCCAAATTATCAAAAACAACTTTAATAAAAACAATGTTTAAACTGCCTTGCACCCTCACTAAGGCTAAGCCCCAGTAAAATGTATTTTTTTAAATTGCCCTGCCCTCTCACCAAGGCTGAGTCCTAGTGAAAATTATTTTTTTAGCGTATTTAAGTGTAAAATTGCCAGAACATTGTATTTTACCATGTACACTGTCGACACAACCTGTTAAGCTTCACCTATCATCCCAACTTTTCGCACAATTAAAAAAAGCACAGTTTTTTCACCGAAATGGTTTTTTTTTTTGGTTTTTAAATTAAAAACACCCCATTAAACCGCTGGTTTAATCAAACGAAACAGATTAAAATGTAGCAATAAAACAAATCGTACAAAACAGTAAACCAAAAAGGGTGTATCCACTTAAATTAATCAAGGGTTAACAAGCTGCGGGCTGCGACACTAAATAACTAGTCGACAATTTTGTTAAACCCACCTTTTCTGGGACCTTGTGTAAAAGCCATGTGTTGAGCGAGGGATACGGGCGATAAATCTTTTGGGGAACAGATAGGAGATGGGCTACTGTTTACAGAGGATATTAAATAGTAAATTGTTTTTTACCATTTATATTTTTTAATTTAAGTAGAATATAATAATGTATTATACAAAGTGTCCCAGATTCATACAGAACGCGTGGAAATAATACAGGGTGATTCATAAATTTATTACGAAACTTAAGGGGGTGATTCTACTTGACAAAATAAGGATAGAGCTTCATATAATTTTTTTCAAAATGTCATTCGTTTTTGAGTGACAAGCCGTCAAAGTTCAATTTTCATTTTGGTTTTTTTGCCATATTGCATTTTTTTTCCAATTCAGTTGATATTTGGCACACAAATCGAGCTTTGCAGATTCTAAAATTTTAAGACAAAAGTACTTTTTTAAATACCGCTAGAGGGCACTCTTACCTAAAACTTAAAATTTATTTACATCATAACTTTTTATTTTGACCGATATCGCAAAGCTGGGGCGCCATTTTATAGACAATCAAAAACTTAAAAATAAGGTACTTTTTATTAAAGTAGATAAACCTCACCGTTTAGGCACCAATAGATATTTAAGTTTTTATCAATTTCAATCAAATTACCTACAGGGTGTCCAGTAACTCAACCGACAAACTTTACGGGCGATTCTACAACAGAAAATAAGTAAAAACTTCATTTAAACATAAGTCCTAAACGTCTTAGTTTTTGAACTACTGTGTGTTAAATATTTAAAAAAACTTTTTTGGTGGGAAATTAGACAAAATTAGCCCCCCAAGATTCCCAGTATCGAAGCCGAAACTTATGTGACTAAAACCTAAAAGCGATAAGAGAGAGCGATTTTTATGTCAATAGTACCGCACTTTTACCTAACTGTAGATCATTTTTGTGGCAGTAATGACAAATAAATCCCTATCTTTTCCGAATTTTTTGCAGTCTCGATGCTTGCCTCGTACCTTTCGGGACTACGAAGACTCCAGCCCCCTAAAAACCGAAGCAAATTGCGCCTATAATTACAACGGTAAATTTTCTCAGAAAATTCATTTCCATAGGACTTGTAGTATGCAGAACATCGAGAAAAACCGTTTTTTACCCTTAAAATCTTAACCCCTTCCATTTCCCGACCTCAGATCCCCGTAAATTATTTTCCTTTCATTTTTGATATTTTCTTTACATTTTTCAATGGTTTTTATCCTACTTATTTATTTTTTTAAAATTATCGACCCTGGTCTATTAATAATTTAAAAAAATCGGATTCTAGTTTTTTTTTTGCATTTAACAGTTGTCATTGTAATGTATATTTTTTTACACCATCAAAAAGTAGACATTTCAATAAACAAAAACCACCGACTTTTTTGAAAATGCCGTTATATCTTTTTCCATAGGGCTTGTAGTTTTTCCGGAAATCGAGAAAACTGTATTTTACACTTAAACCCTCCTCTTCCCTTTCCTAACCTGAAATGACCCGTAATTTATTTGTTCTTTAATTTTTGTTATATTCTCTCAATGTTAGTTTATATTTATAAGGTTGCGACATATCCTCAACTTTAAGGCGATTCTGAGGTCGGGGACGCAAGGAAAGGCACTTCTCGGAGAAAAGTTGGCAAGACTGGGTAAAAATCAAAGCTGAATATCAATCCAGTGGCGTCTAGAATTTGCGCATTTCATTTTGCATTGTTTTGAAGTGATATTTGTTGAAAGATGTAATTCCGAATGTTTTTTATTTAAAGTAAAAGAATTTACAACTTAATAACAATTAAAAACTGTTGTGTAAACGGTTGTTCCACTAATACAATAAACTGTATATCTCCGGAACTGAAAAACATGGCCGAAAAATGGGAGATGTGACGTCATAACACGTCAAAGCAATATGGCCGAATGTCGTGACCTTAAATAGACCGACTTTGATATTCTCTACCTTTTTAATCAGCAATTTTAGGCGTACAACCAATTATAACCGCGGTAATAATTAGTGATAACTTTGACGTATAATACATTGTTTAAACGTCAACATAACCGATTGGTAAATACCGTTTTAGAATTGGTTCTTCGCCTAAAATTGATGATTGGGTTTCCTTCTACTTCCTTTTTTTCTCACCCTCTTTTTAAAGGCTTAAGCACTGGTCTAATACACAATTTTATGTTTTTTTTTTGGTGAAATAAAAATTCTGAAAAATAATTACACTACATTAAAAAGTTAAGGTATCTTTTATTACTTATTAAAAAGCTAAAAAGTGTTGTTAAAAAATAAACTAAAAGATAAAATGTAAAATTGATGCAGAGGTATCAAGTTAGGTAGGTAGGGCGCCTCGTCTAATTACTATTATTTCAAAACCAACATTAATTTTAAGATATGTGCACCTTCCCTCTAAACGGATGTCAGGTTTTATTTTTACGAGATCCTAAATTTTCAGTGATGGTTTTAATCATTACTTTACGAATTTATTTGTCGATTTGGCAACACAATTAACAGCAGTGGCGGTCAGGCGCGGCGGGTTTAAGTTTTCACATGGTGCCGGCGGCGCCAAGCAAAAAAAAGACATCACTTTTTCATTCTATTTCATGTAAGGATAAACAAAAGTAGTATCCTATTTCCCAAATACAATTTAAAGAAAAAAAGGTCCTCATCTTCTTATGCACATAAATTTAAAAAAAATGACTTTGGGGAAAAATAGTTCCAATGTTCACTTTCTCATATGGGTGCATTGCACCCATACATTTCACTTTTTTGGGTGCATTGGTCCCCGTACACCCAGTGCCGTATTATCCATTAGGCTGACTAGGCTACAGCCTAGGGCGCCATGAAAGGCAAATAGGCGCCAGACAGGGGACTAATAGGCGCTAGACAGGGAAGTTTCTAAAAAGTTTAGGTCGGGTGGGGATTAGAACTAACTTTTCTGTAAAATAGACGCGAAAAGGAGAGAATGACCTTTTTTTTGGACTGAAATTGAGGTAAGGACCTTTTTTTTTGCTTTGCTATTTAAAAATTTATTTAGTAGGAAAATAGGAGCTCTGGGAATTGTAGCCTAGGGCGCCTCACTACCCTTAATACGGCCCTGCGTACACCCACGTACTCGCCGCCACTGGTGGCGCCTTGTTTAAAAAACCTCAGAAGGATGGCAATTAAAAATTATATTCATTTCAGGTAAAATAAATCTGTAATTAAATTTGCCTTTCTTTCATTTCTGCAAATTTTTATAACTTTATTTTTACAGTTTTTTAAGACCGTTAAGCTAGCTTTAGACGATGCCTCTTTTTGTGCGTTAACGCATGCAGCATTTCATACAACAGCGCATGCAAGTAGAGGCACAAAACATCTGCCTTTTTTATCTTGCAACATACCATTTACACTGTAAATTAATATCGGTGCGTTTTACATATCGCAAAATGAATGTTTTAAAGTTTGGAGGTTTGTGTGCGGCATTTATCGTAATTGCAAAAATGAAACAACGCAAACGCAATTGTTGGATACGAGAATTTTTGAAAAAGAAGTACAGCTATTGTTTTATGGATAAAATGCTCTTGAATGGTGGTTGGTTTTTTCAAAACTTTACTAGAATGTCTTCAACGGATTTTGAACAATTGTTATTAATGGTGGGACCAATTATTAGAAAAAATAATACAAATATGAGGGATGCTATTCCAGAAAAAATAAGACTGGCAATTTGTTTAAGATTTTTAGCATCGGGAGATTCATATAGGAGTTTAATGTATACATTTAAAATATCCGACTCGACAATTTCAATAATTGTACCAGAAGTTTGTCAAGCAATAAACAAGGTTTTAAAAGGATATGTTAAGGTGAGAATAATAACTTATACCCATTCCCAATTTAAAAATATCAAACTTTATTTATTGAAAAAACAAAATACAAATTAGCACTTAGCATATTAGATTTATATACGAGTATACCTAATTTGGGAACCTTAAATACTCTAGTAGGCCCTCTTTGACTTGTGCACCATTAACAGTCTGTAGTTCCAGAAGATCATCGTTGGGATGATCAGTTATATCACTTAAATGCGATTCTGAATGTGGGCTGAACATTTCTGGTGTACGGGAATTTGATGTTTCACAGTTATAATTCGTCGTTGAAGAAGATCCAGGGCGACTATTATCTGGTTCCATAATATTATTGCTCTTATCTAACTTTTCCATTTCAATTTCAAAAAGAATCTTGTTTATTTGAAACTCGGCTATGGCTTGTAAGCGTGGGTCATTTAGACTTCTTAATTTACAAGCAACTACTTCGCCAAAATAGGAGAATCGATCTTGTTTGGTCAAGTTTTCTTTAACTTCTTTCATAAAAGCATAGGCTTCATCCACTTGCGAAGGATTTTTCTTACGTTTATTTCGTAAGGAGGGTGTTGGAAATTCCAGTGCTTGTTTATTGTTTGTAGTTGACGAAGTAGTCTCATCTTCACCTACCTAAAAATGTTTGCTTTTATATTGAGTATCTTAGACAAAAAATCATTTATTTAAATAAGCTATAACAAAGAATTAAAGCATGTAAACATATAAATCACTTTTAGGTTCCTTCAGCTGAAGAGGAATGGCTCCAAATAGCTAAAGATTTTGAAGATCAGTGGAACTTTCCACACTGCATAGGTGCTCTCGATGGAAAACATGTTCTATTGCAATGTCCAGCGAAAAGTGGTAGTTCCTTTTATAATTACAAGGGGACGTTTAGTATAATCCTAATGGCGGTCGTTGATGCAAACTATACATTTATATATGCACATGTCGGATCTCAAGGACGAATGTCAGATGGGGGCGTTTTTCACAGTACTTCTTTCTGTACAAATATGAATAATAACACCTTAAATATACCAAAACCAAAACCCCTTAATGGCATGTCTTTAGAAATGCCTTACGTAATTGTTGCTGATGATGCATTTCCTTTAACAACCAATATTATGAAACCATTTCCAATTAATGTACCAGCAGGATCACCAAGGAGAATATATAATTATAGACTATCTCGAGCCCGGCGAATCGTAGAAAATGCATTTGGACTTTTATCAGCAGTTTTCAGAATTTTTAGAAAGCCAATAGCTCTGAAGCCAGATACCGCTGAGACGCTAGTTTTAACTTGCATTTATCTCCATAATTTTTTAAGAAGAAATGCCGTTTCTAAAAAAGATATTCACCGCCAGGAACATTTGATATCGAAAATGAAGATACAGGAGAAGTAATACCAGGTACATGGAGAAAAACACTACGGGTGATAAGGGCATAATCAGTTTAAAAAATATTCCACGTAAAGCCAGCAATGATGCCAACTTAATCAGAGACGGCTTTATGAATTATTTTGTATCAAAAGAAGGCAGTGTTTCTTGGCAGGAGACGTTTGCAAACAAGTAAAAAAACTATTTTTATAAGTTTTACACACACATACACTATGTATTTATTTAAAAGACAATAAAAATAATAAGCTTAATCTTGGACATGTTATTTTTTTTAATAAAATAATTTTAAAACACTTCCTAGCTAATAGTGTAATTTTTAAAATAAGAGATAATATCATAGAAAATTTGTTATTTTGTGTGTGATAAAACAAATATGTTTTGGGTCTTACAAACTTACCTCTATATCACTATTTCCCTCATTCTCATTTTTGTTTGAATTTACGGTTTCTTAGTCTGAGACTTCTGTTTCTGTGCCACCCGTTGTGTGTCCCCATCCAAAATAAATAACATGCTAGTATAGGCAAACCAACTACTCTGGTATGTTTCTGAAGCCCCGCTTCCACTTTTCTTTTTGGTAATTTTCATATGTTCCTTGTGGAAGTATGATCTTAAACTTTTAATTTTATTTAAGACTTGTTTTTGTGTTATTCCGTATTTTATAGCCAATTCTTGAATAGTATCATTTCTTAAAATCCTGTTTTTATAATTAGGGTCTTCAGATCGCCATAAGCACGTAAATGCCTGTAGGATTGAATAAATTCAAGAGTTCTTTCATTATTCCACTCCATTTTAACCTAACAAATATGGAGACGTAAAGATAACGCAAGCAAATTCCCATCCAACTCGGGAAACACCGCGTCTGCTTGCGTTTTGACGCAAAAGTCCGATGCGCTATAAAGAACGCATGCAGACGGGCATGCCTCTCAAGTGCGTTATGACGCATGCATCAAGATGCATGAAAAAGGCACCGTCTAAAGCTAGCTTTAATGGTGAGTTTATAAAAAAAAATTAGCATTTATCATTTAACATTTTACATTTAACATTTAAGATTTAGCATTTAGTAATTTAGACACTGTTCATAAAAATATTAAAATTAGATGTTTGGTCATGCGCATTGTAATGATATTTGACTTTTTGACAGATGACAGCCGCTTGCTTGTCAGTAATAACATTGATCCCATTACAAAAACTTTATTAATTTCACAATTCGGCGAGTCCATCTTTAACTTAGCGCAGATCAAAACAATAATAAAACCAAAATAGGTATATCATTATTTATGACATTACAGAAAACATTCCGACATTTGACAGGTTTTGACATGCGCAGTCGAATTTTCATTTAGCATTTAATTTAAGAAGATAAAAGTTGGCCAACTCTTAAATGATAAATGTTAAATCCTAAATGTTAAATGAGTTTTATGAACGTCTATATGAATCACCATAAGCCGAACTTTTGTTAAATACTAAATTCTAAATGTTAAATGTTAAATTAAAAGCTATTTTTTTATAAACCCACCATAAAAACGTTGGGCACTTTAAATTGAGAAAAAACCTGAACAAAAAATGTATAGATAGATACATTGGTTGAAAAGTCAGTACCCCTAGTTACTACAATACAAAATGTATTTTATTGGTTTAAAAAGTCAGTTACCATAGTTACTTAGTAGATATTTTTTTAAATAAATGTTTCCAAAATATAAAAATACTTTATTAAGAATTGATATTTACATTTAAAAAATGATGTAAAAGATTTAATATCAACGGCGCCGTGGCTTAGTTGGTTAAAGCGCCTGTCTAGTAAACAGGAGATCACGAGTTCGAATCTCGTCGGGGCCTACATAACTTTTTTTTTTAATTATGTTTTTTTAATATATTATTTAAACCAAGCACATGAGTAACAATTTTTTTTAAATGATTCTCCGGTTACCTACTAAGATTCTCTCAATAGTTTTGCCCTTTTTTCTATTTTTCTTTTTGCCAATAAAATTTTTTCTACAGAAGGCTGAATTTTGTCGCGTTCTAGAAAGTCGGTGGTAGCTTGAAAATTTTTGCGAATTTGAAAATTGAAGGATTTTGGTGCCGTTAAAAAAATAAAAATATTTACTTTTATTCCCCAAACAAGCCATAAATACTGCTGCAAGACTTGCCCAAAATATTCCATGCAGCTGAGATCGCGCAACACCTGCATTATTCGAGCAAGATGTACGCGATGGAACAGGGGATGAGCGGTATTTCCCTTACGTGGTATGTTGCATCTTCCATGTTTAATGTATCATTGATGCGTTTTGCATTAATTTGTTATGTTGTTGCATTTCCGATTTTCTAATTATAAACACGTCGACATTCGACGGGGTTTAATCTAGGAGTTGTTAATAGACAATAAACTATGCAACTATAAGGGCTGATGATACATTATTCTATATCCATTAAAAATACTCGAAAAATAAACAATGATTGGAAAATGTACTTCGCAACTCATTGTGACGCACCCTGTATATAACTTAAAGCATTTACTTGGGATTTAAACTTACAGCTGTCTCTAATGAACTGTTTGTATATAAGTAAAGTTAATTACAGTACAAGCCATTAGGTAGCAAGCGTACTATTCATAATTCATACATCAAAACGTTTCGGTTTCTATAAAAACCTTCGACTATAGAATCATTTGAAAATAATTAATAAAAAGAGCGAAAATGATCCTTTGTTTATTTAAAAGCTTCTTTTTCCTCATAGTCAAGCTGTAATGGATCTATTGATTTTTTATAGGTACTTTTACGGCTTCTGGAAAAGGAATTGTCCAGTATAATTCTGCCATCTGCAGAGCTCCCAACAGAGAAACTCGTAGTGTCATATGTATGCATCCCTATAGTATTTTATTATTCTATTCTATTTTTTCTTGGTTTTGGTCCCTTCAGGTCCAATGCACCACTCTCCCCTTCCGGACTATGCTTTCCAGGGCTTCGTCGGCGGAAAATCTGGATAATCGAGCACGTAGCTCCCAGAAAGCGCTTAGATCCAGAAGAAAGATGCCGTCAATTTAGCGTGAATCTTTCCTTGATCCCCGAAGGTAAAAACGTCCGGGAAGAACTTTGTAGTTCTCTACGCACGTCCGCACTGTCCGGAGGTCAAACAAATCCCTATAGTAGGGGAGTCCACGATGCTAAATGGGGATTTACTCGAGCGCCATAGAGACCTATTGGGTTACAAAGCTTAGATGAAAAGAAGAAAAAAATTATATAATGTATACCTTTTCATCGGTGGGGAGGCGGCCATACACTTTTAAATATGTCAAAAAAATACTATTATTATATATTTTATGTTATCCCTGAAATATTTTCTTCAAAATTTAAAAAAGCCAATAACATTTAAAATAAAAAATATATATTCCAATATTTTCATATCATGTAGAATCACCGCCTTAAATTTTTTAATCAATTTTTAAATTACCCTGTACATGTAAAGCTATATTTTAATTCTGAATATAATTCATCTTTCTTCCTACCGATACTTGAATTTGTTAAATCTTTTTCTGATCTAGACGTTTACATAGTCGAAGATGGAACCGTTTCATCAAAATGATATGCTGTTGACAGCAACTTTATCTTATTTTGTGTTATTAATAAACGATTTTACAGACTTAAGACGATTTAATCACTTAGAAAATGTCGTCTCTTAGTGAAATAAATCGCGTCTGTCGCGAAAATTATTTTGCCTCTGAATTGGCTCTGATCCAAATTCTATTTAGTTTGACTTATACGACGTTCAGTTCTTCAAAAATTATATAAAACATGTATTTTAATAGTCAAATAATAAAATCGTAGGGCACATGAAATTTCATCATTCTTGATTCTATTCAAAGAAGAGCTATTCGTCTCATTAATGATCCCCTACTTACAAAAAGGCTTCCCTCTCTTGCCCATAGTTGGGCTGTGGGGGATTTATCGCTTTTATAGGTATTTCCATGGCTTCTGCTCTGAAGAATTGTCCGTTATAGTTCCTCCACTCATGGTTCCCAACAGAGAATCTCGTGGTTCTGCGCGTATGCATCCCTATACGGTCCAACTGGACAGGCCCCGAACCTCCCACTTTGTTCGTTCTTTATCCCTAGAGTTTCTAGATTGTGGAACCTGCTGCCCGCGGAGGTCTTTCCTTCCCCCCCAAATCTTCAAGTATTTAAGTCCCGTGTCAACAAACTCCCTCTTACCTCGCTGAAGACACCCACGGTACGTTAGTATTTAGGCTTTTAGCCTTCGTGGTTTGTCCAAAGATAAAAAAAAAATCATATTACTCTCAATACGCATCGCCGAACGATTTTATTATTTGTCTGATCAATACCCCATATTGATGAGAAGATTGGTGCGATCTGGTAGCCAGGACTTGTCGAATTGTTTTTTCAGCTTTTAGTACAATAAAACAGTTATTTTAATGTTACATAATTCATTTTAAAAGTTATTGCCTTAAATTTAAATGTGCTAGCCGAGACACGAACCAAAAATCGGGTAATTTCTGTAAATATTTTTCGCCATTTTGGATCCTGATACCCATTTTTATTAGGTGATTGATTGTATTGCATTGTGTTTCTTAGGCACTCCGCACATGGGTCGGTAAGACAGCGACGACATCGCGATTTTTATTGCCTTCGACAGCACGTATGCATAACTCAGCAATCCGTGTCCTTTAGGAAACAAACGTAATACAAAACCGTTTTGTAGTTTGTTTACAGTGTGTGCTTTATGTTGTGAGTGTGTCTGATTGTTACACGGGAAAATAAGTGTTAAGTTTAGATATTTTTGGAACCAAATATGGATTTATTTAATATTAGATTTGTGGAAGAAGTTAAAAAACGCCTAATATTTTATAATTATTATATTTTAAAAAGAAAATTTTAGAGAAAATTACACAGAAAGAGCTTGAAATGAAATAGCAAAAGAAGTTAACTCGTTTTCTTTTGTCTGTAAAATATTGTTTGGTAAGATTCAGGCTTTTCCGTACTTATCTTAAAGGGCTCTTTTATGGCACTCTTTGACCCGGTCGGATAATGTAAAGGGGTTCGGGGAACGTCGGCATTCTCCGATTGACATATAATTTCATTGGCTGAGAATGTAGAAAAAATTGACCATTAAACGTATGGTCGTCCCTGTACGGTTCTCGCCACTTTAAACACGAATATATGCGTACATACTCTCGAAAGCTCGTCGAATCTCGGTCTCGTCGATGTTTCATCGACTCATGTGCGGAGTGCCTTAATCTGAATCGCGAATATGTTGTCAAACGTTTTTATTGTGAATAAAAACATGGGTACTCTAACACGCCTTTGATAACAACATTCATTCCTGAGAATAGTTATTATAAAAACCTGTGGGTCAGTCACCCTCCAGTAAAAATTCAAAAGAACAAAACGCCCTTTTGGCCAAGTGGAATGTGAAAACAAACACCATCACACGTTGCTGGACATCGGCAAACATTTTCATTCAACTGCATATGAAAAACAAATAATTTCCCGGGCAAAGATAGATTTTCTCTGAAAGGGAAATTATTTTTTCATATTTTTTCGCTCTTTCTGATCTTTCAGATGAGATAGTAACACTGTGGGGTGCGGGAACTGACCACTTTCGACTCCTTTGGTGTTTCTCTTTGTGTTGTGACTTCTCTTTAGTGTTTTTAAATAAAACAGAAAATTTTTTGTATATAGTATTGTATATGACTGTATAGTGTTTTTAAAAAGTAGTTGTAAAAGCTAGATATTATTTTATACCTACTGAGTTCAATTATACCTATATTTTATTTAAAATACTGCAGACTGTCCACGGATGAGGTTTACAAGGGAACAAACGGATCAACAATTTAATTTTTTAAGGAAAAGTTATTCTTAATAAAAATTTGTGCTTTTAAAAAAAGTATGATTTACAAAGAGAAAGTGTTGATTTTGTATTTAGGGTACACAAAATTTTGAAAACATATTTTTTTTAAGAGTAAACTACCTTTATTTTTTATGTATAAGCAAAATATCAGCATCACTACGTTTATATCGAATAGTTGAAGCTAGCCTGGGTTAAAGCGGCTTTTAAAAGTGGCTTGAAAAAGTGATATAAACGCGCTAGAAAGTGACTTGAATCGTTCAAGTCAAGCCTGAAAATAAGTAGGGTTGACTTCACTGAAGCCGATTAGAAACACGATATAAACGACTCAAGCGGGCTTAATAACTGCCTAACTTCAGATGAATGCTTCCTCGAACGTCATCAGTGTCAATTTCATATATCAGTTTGACATTTTTATACAAAATATGAGTGGAAAAACAGATAAAAAAACTTTAAAACACGCTTACACCAACAACAGCGCACAAAACGGAACAAATTAAAAAGTGAGGTTTGTTTTTCATTTGATGTCTACTGTGAAGTTGGATGCAAAACTGACGCATGCGTACGACAATGGCCTGAAATGTGCTTGACTTCGATTTTCAATCGACTTTCAAGCCACCGAAATAAACACGTAGAATTGGAAATTGCTTTAAAGCTTGAACTATTTGATATAAAGGTAGTAATTTGGAGAGTTTAGTAATTATTTATTTTAATTTTATAATAAAGTGACCCTAAATATTTCAAATTTGCTTTTCAACCACCTTCTTTCTCCAAATTGTATTTCGGGAATATAAATTTTAACAAAATATTATTTGGCTTTTCTCCAGAATAAAGATATTAATAAATATTTTAATAAAACTTTAACTTTTTATATATTATAAAAAGCTATTCTGCCCTTGCAATAATATGATAAAATTTAGGATTACTTTAAAAGAAATAAATTAATAATAAATTATTTAATATAAAATAATTAATAAAGTGTAGGCGAAAAACTAACATAGATAAGATTGCTACCCCTAAATATGGGTCCATGGGCTTCCAGTTAAAATTGTTTTATAATAATCCATTTATAAAATAAGTTATTAACGAGACTGCCAGACATAAACTGATCCCTTGGACGCACCTCAAAAATGTGGAAAACTTTCTAATAAAAACTACTGATAATCTAACCAAAAATGTGAAATCTAATTATAAAAAATGACTGGTAATCTGCCGTTGACATTAGTTTTGTAAAATTAATTGACTGATAAAAGATACATCTTTAGGTGTCATAATTTGCTTAAATTTATTTATGTACCTCAACGTTTATTTCAGACAAAAGAATGTACGCCCCTGACTTTTGGATTAGGTAAGTGGAAAAAATATTGTTTTTCAGTTCTTAGGAGTGTTTTGAATTTCGCTTAGTTTTCGAAAAATAAACTAATATTTACTCAATTTCATATTCCTAAAGACCCATACAAAAAACATGGGGAAAATATTTTAAAAAACCAAATTTTGTAAAATTCGTTGGTTTAAATTGTAATAGTATTAAATTTATTGTTTGTTGATAGTGGTATATTATTGATTTAAAATAATATTTAACATAATTTTCTAAAGAAAAATTTTCCTCTACTTTTGTGCATTTTATGGGTATGCATTTACGTTAAATTTTTTTTTCAAAAACTACACAAGACCAAAAAAACCAAGGAGTTTAAAAAGCTATAGTTTTACTTGCTTAATCAAAATAAAATAAAATCAGTCAGTGGCGTATTTTTGTTTGTCAGAAATATTCGTTAAAGTACCGCTTGAGATGCCACTGGACTCAATAAATGTATTCAAGTTAAAACCAAGAAGCTTGTCTCCTCCGTAGCGCAGTGGACAGAGCTTTGATCTTCGAAGCCAGAGGTCGACGGTTCGATTCCCAGCGGGGGAGACATATTTAGGTAATAGCATAGAGTAAGGAAATTATAAGAGTTATCATGGAATAGCCGATTTAAGAACAGGTCATGCGAAAACTCCCAATATAATTTTATTCGTTTCTCGTTGAAATACCGCCAGTTAGTCATTTCAGTAAGTTTACGTGTCTCTCCACCGCTGATGTTACACGAGGCGAGGCTTCGACCGACGCATTTAAAGTGTAAACCGGAAAAATGACAAGCCTGCCGCCAAGCCTGCCGCAAAAGCGGTACGAAAATTTTAGCATGCCATGGTTTCTCTTATCCGTAGGTATGTTACTTTTATGGTAGTAGTTATTTAAAAATAACGACCGTGGTGGCACTACCGCGTTGTCTAAAAAGTACTGTGAAATGCATAACTGCATGTTTCAGTGCCTGGACAACGTTGACGGAACAAGGGGGAACGATGGGTTAAACATCTAATAACCCGGCACCCACGGTACTCTGGTATTTAGGCATATGCCTTCGTGGGATGTCAAAAAGATAAAAGCTCCTAACTTCTACAACTAATACTGGCAAATTTTATCAAAATTGGATAAGGAATATTTAATGTATTATTAAAAACACCATGAAAAAAAGTTTAAAACCATGTATCTGGAAAGCAAGCCATTTCCGGACCAAATTTTCTTAAAAACATTCCGTAATACCCTGTGTAACTGTACTGATTGACATGCAGAGCGATTTATTCTGTATAATTAGCCCAAAATTTATTTCTAGTTTAAATTTTCCATTGCAAAACGACAAGTGGTGTTCTAAAAGTCTATTTATAATGGTTATTTAGTACAGTGTAATAAATAATGTTGATGTGGTATTAAATTATGTACAGAATTAGGTCCATCCCAGTCCGAGTTAACATTAACTAAAGGCCTCGTAGACCGCAGTAAATACCTCTCAGGAATTACAACGAACCGTATAACATATTATATATATATATATATATATATATATATATATATATATATATATATATATATATATATATATATATATATATACATTAATAAAAGGTAAAGTTCTTTGGGCATATGGCTCATTAATGACTGTAAAAATAAATAAATAAATAAATAATAACCTGTAAGAATTCGGCTATCATGGTTGGTTGTTTAAAAATTACGGAGGCTCCAAAAGAAAATGGAATACCCCGGGCCCGACCAAGACGGCGACACGTTTCGTCTTCGTTAAGACTTGTCATAGCCGCTTTAGGTCGATAGACACCTTGATGATGCCCCGATTGACTATAAATATTCTTTCTGTATCCCAGAACTAACAAATATATACAACCGGTGCCATCTCACCAAGAAATTTAAAAACAACCAGCCATGGCATCGAGAGGTTAAAGGTAGTAGGTAAAAGTGCGCCATCTAGTTGTATATGGCAAAAGTTAAATATGCAACATACTGTTATGCCAACAAACCATAAGGAAACTGGCCGCCCATCAGTCTGCGGGTTTGCAGAATTCGGATGAGTAGTTTTGCCACATCCAGGTAGGTGGCGTACAGCAGTAACTGAATATATGATAAAAATCATATTTATATCGCAGTTTGGGTGAATACTGCTTTCAATATGATTTTTATCATATATTCAGTCACTGCAGAGCGATTTATTCTGTATATTAAGCCCAAAATTTATTTCTAGTTTAAATTTTCCATTGCAAAACGACAAGTGGTAGAATTCTATTTATAATGGTTATTTAGTACAGTGTAATAAATAATGTTGATGTGGTATTAAATTATGTACAGAATTAGGTCCATCCCAGTCCGAGTTAACATTAACTAAAGGCCTCGTAGTTCGCAGTAAATACCTCTCAGGAATTACAATGAACCGTATAACAGGGTTAAGCCTTGGCCCTGCTGACCACCGGTCAAATTTAGGATATTTGCCGAAGCTAACGACTGTTAGCCAGAACAAACAGTCCATAGTTAGGAGGGCCAGTCGTGACTAGCCGGATAAAATGGAGGATGGCGTAACATTTGGATTAGTATCTGGATTGACTTATTTTAACCCGATAGTGCAAAAAATATTGATTACATTGTCTTCAAAAAGTTATTTTTTTATTCGTTCGGGAACTATTGGGAATTATGGAAAAGCATGAGGGAGTATGGGGAAGTATGAGAAAGTATGAGGAAGTATATGGAAGTATTGGGAAGTACGGGGAAGTAAAAGGAAGTTCGGGGAAGTAAAAGAAAGTATGGGGAAGTATGGGGAAGTATGGGGAAGTATGTGGAAATATGGGTAAGTATAAAGAAGTATGGAAAAGTATGTGGAGGTATGATGAAGTATTGGGAAATATGTGGAAGCTTGGGGAAGTATGGGGAAGTATGTGGAGGTATGGGCAAGTATTGAGAAGTATGAGGAAGCATGGGGTAGTATGGGGAAGTATAAAGAATTATGGGAAAGTATGTGGAAGTATAGGGAAATATGGAAAAGTATGGGGAATGATAAGGAATTTTGGGGAGTTATGGAAATTATTTGCGCATTATTAACTATTTAAAAAGAATTAAAATACATAATATACAAGGTGTCCAGAAAGGTGACGTTAAAAATGATAGGGGTGATAGAGTGAGCCAAAATAATTTTAGTACTTTATATAAAAAAAAGTTCTATCGCGCTTTGTTAGGGAGGTATTGATCTTCAAAGTTTGTATATAAAAAAAAGTATTTAATTTGTTACTTTTAAATTGTTGCCTCACTACCAATGATATTTCGGCTACTAAATAACCTCATAGTAATTGACTCTTTTTATAGTTAAATGGCTGTTTAGTAAGTTGAAATTATACAGGGTGCGATGATTTTTATTTCAATTAATATATGTATTTTTAACCCAGGTGACAAAACCGACATTTTGCTTTGTCAGTTTATTTTTTCATTATGTTTGTATAAAAAAGGTATTTCTTATTTGAAACGATATCTTTATCTTGGATCGTTTTTCATAAAATCACATTTTGGGTCTAGACATACCACCATTTTGTAAGTAATATAAAATTCAATTTTTTGGGCGATATTTCTATAATAGTGATGTAACAAATGTTAGAATTTTTACAATCGCGAATGCGAATATTCATCTCAATATCCGCTGTTAGCCAGAACAAACAGTTTATAGTTAGGAGGGCCAATCGTGACTGGCCGAATAAAATGGAGGATGGCGTAAAATTTGGATTAGTATCTGGATTGACTTATTTTAACCAGATAGTGCACAAAACTATGGGCATAGCCAGAATTTTGTTTAGGGGGAGGCAGTAAAAAACTGATAATATACTAGGTATTTGTTAAAACTGGTTCCCCGAAATAATTTTTTAACGTTTTAAAACATAAAATTTGGTATGTCGATGTTTGACACATGTGCATTGGTAATCCGAAAATGACTGCTATCTTCGTAATTTTAAATCGCTCTGTATATCATAAGGCGATTATTTTCACGCTTTTATTCTATTTTTTTTTACTGGATTGTCAAAAATATCTTTTTCAGGTTTTTTTTAGCGGTTACCCTAATTTTCCCTAGGAACCATAACCAATATAAAAAAAACACTTTTGATTATTTCTTTATGCTTTTTGATTAGGTAATTTCAAAAATTTGTTTTTTTGATTTCCGTTATGTTTCAAAGAAATATTTTTGCGATTTTAAACCCCCGTATATTTCCTGGCGATTTTTAGTATAGTTTTAAGCATTTTAGATAAAGCAAAACATTTTATGAAGAATACCTTTTTTTCGAAATATTTAAAATAAAAAAAAATGACAGGTGTAGTTAAGTCCATCCGTGTACACACTGTATATGTATTATACAGGGAGTTTCCTAATTGCGGTAAAAAAAATTAAGCTAACTCTTTATGTGTACCTATGTATAAACATAGGTCCGGAAATGCATTGTTTTCAAGATACAGTGTGGAAAACTTTTATTAATGAGTCAGAAGTCTGACAAAGCCCATTTACTCGTAATCCATGAAACTTTTTTAAATTTATTTTTTTGTAGGTATATATTCAGGCATAAACTTCATATTTTAAAAATATTTTGATGAATACAAGGTTGCTCTTAAAAGAGTGACGACATAAAGTTGTTTTTTAAAATGAAACACCCTGTATTTTATATTTTTGGTTAATTCCTCTTTACATTCTAACACTTTTTAGTTATAAGTTATATGGGGTTAAATCTTTAAATTTATGAGATATTGTAGTTTCTATTTAAAAAATAGAAAATTAAGGACATTTTTCTTCATGTTGCTACCATTTTCCAAATTTCAAATGTTTTTGAAGTTGCTCAGGCAGGCAATTATCTTTTAGATCATATTTGTACATTTTATTAATAAAATAAATTTTAATCGTACAGGGTGTAAAAAAAACAGTGGTAAACTTAGAAAAATTAAAACCCTCAAAACTTCCCTACTTTAAATTGAACACCCTGTATTTTTTTACCGTTGGTTTAGGCCTTTTAATATCTATACATTTCCTTAAAGGTTGCCCTATACCTAACTCAAATACTTTTGCAATATTTTTAGTTTTCTTATTTGTTTCAAGAATATATTAGTTTAAAGGGGACACCCTGTATTTTCGTTGATCATTAGTTCTTAACTTTTAATATTTATACATTTCCTGAAGGTTCCCTATTCATTAATAAATTAGTTTCTGCAATAGTTTTATTCTTCTTTTTTTTTTAATTTTAGTTTCAGTTTAGGATAATTTTTACGGATATCATAATTTAATTTCAAAACTATTATTAAAAAAAAATTAAAATATTGCAAAAACTACTTGACTTAGATATGGGCATTAAAGTGCTCTCTCGGGAAAAAATGTAAAATCATTCGCGAATGGCTTAGATTTCAATTTTTAACTTTTAAACATTTTTAAATAAGGCCCTTTGATAAATTTTAATAGTCACAAAATTTTGCGAAATAAAGTTATGCACTAATAAATAATGCACTGAGCCACCTCCCAATTTTAGTCGCCAAAACCATTTTCGTAGTTTCGAAAATTTATACAAAATCCGCGAATGGCTTCGACTTTATTTTCTTACCATTAAATACTTCTTAAAAAGCCTTCTTATAAATTTTGATTGTCAAAAAATTTTGCGTAAAAGAGTTATGAGCCATTGAGCATCCCTAAGTTCCCTCTTGCGAAAAAATTTGCAAAAGCATTTGCGAATGGCTTAGATTTCAATTTTTTACTTTTAAATATTTCTAAATAGGGCCCTCTGATAAAATTTAATAGTCACAATATTTTGCGCATTAAAGCTATGTGCTAATAAGAGATCTACCAAACCACAGAACTGGTCTGCCAAAAAAAATAAAATAAAAAAGTAGCGAACGTAGGGTACATTGACCTTTTACAAAAGTAATAATAACAATTTTTTTCATTTTTGGATAAAACTTTTAACCAAAGTCAGTTTTTTAATATCTCGGCCATTAATAATTTTATTAATCCGGCGACATAACGTTTTTTTGTAGAACTTTATAAGATCTACATACTTTTCTTATAAATTTTTTTGTAACTTTTATGGTTTTCCAGATATTTGCGTTTTTATTTTAAATTTAAATCGCTAATATCTGAAAAACTAATAGAGTTACGTTAAAAGGTTGTAAAAAGGGGTCCTTTTTTAATATCTTTATTTTAGGGGTAATGACTTTTTTCCAAACTCGCTTATTTTTTGAGTTATAATCAAAAAACTAAAATTTTAAGATTTTTCATAGGTAACCTCTATAAATTTGTTCGAAATTTTTGTCTTTTTTCGGATTTTTTGACATTAATAAAAAATAATATAAATAAAGATTTTGGTGTAATTTTTTTAACATTTAAGACACTATTTCAAAAAAAAATATTTTTGTATTATTTTTCTTTTTTTCTTTATTAACAATATTATCAAAATAAGTTATTTAACCGTTTTTGTAGATCTTTTTAATTTCTTTACTATTTATTTTATACATTTTTTCTAGCTTTTATAGTTCTGTTTTTTTTGTAATTTTTAGTCATTTTTTGTTTTTTAAACTAATTTATACTTAAGTTGTTTTAAAATTTTGTACGTGGATGTTTTTTTACATAAACTAACCAAACTTTACCACAAAATTGCGCTATGTAAAATATAAAAAAACTGTAGCTTTTACGGTTTTCAAGATATTTTCGTTTATAAATCTAAATTTAAATCGCAAATTTTTAAATGGGTAACACTTACTTATGTCACGACGGTCTTAACCCAATTCACATTCCTCTCTTATCGGGTGTAGACTATCCGATTTTTTTTTGACTTTTTTCATTTTTTTTTCTATTTATATATTTTTAAATTCTAAATATTTTAAGTCCTATACAAAATTTTCATAAAACCAACGGTAACCGAGATCATTTTGCTAACTTTTTTCCAAGGTCATTTTCAATGTCAAGGTCACATTAAAAAAAAATAATACCCTATACTATGCATACGACTAATCTAGTCTCGAAAAAACAGAACACGTTCTTCTCTTATAAGGGGTTATGAGCTATTGAGCATCATATTTATAAAGTGTATGTATATGTACCATTAGGTACACTGTATAAATAAACACTTTGTTTAGATAAACATACATCTAAACATACACTTAAAGAAAACCATTATTTCGACAATTTAACCAAAAAGATAAGAGCATTTAAACATGTTATCTCAATTTCCTAAGAGAGCAATTTGAGCATTAATTTCCAAAATATCGACTCCAGACGACGCCTCACTTCAAGATAGCTGCCAGAGTTTACACAAACACAAAAGTTTATCCAGAATGCGCAGTGGCTAAGATGCAACTATAACCGACAAAACTCAAAAACAAATTAATTTGTTGTTTTAAAATAAAGAGTTATTGCTATAGCCCAATTAATTAGACTTACACCTCGGAATCTCACGGAATAAGCTAATTATCTGTACATACCTTTACTTTGGTACAAAAAATACTCTTCTAAAAATCCTCTATGATATCGTGTAAGGAACTCGAAATATGACAGGACAAATGTCAAAAAAATCAGTTTTTGCTAATACCTCGTTTCCTTTACTTTTAGTTGCTTTTATATTTATTATAAAAATCGTAGAACACAAAATTATTTACAAATTTGATTCCAAGCATTTTTTGTCATACCAACGGATCCAATAATAGAGGGCGCAGTGTGTAAAGCCCTTTAGTGTATGTACATACCTTAGCATGTAATCAATCGTAATATTTAGCACATACTTAAGTAAAAATATTACAACATATTAGACTAATGATTGCGTGCTAAGGTATGTACATACAGTAAAGTGCTTTACACTCTGCGCTCTCTATTATCGGATCCGTTGGACTGACAAAAAATTAGAATCAAATTTGTAGAGAATCTTGTGTTCTATAACTTTATAATAAAAAAATGCAATTTAAAGTTAAAGAAACGAGATATTTCCCAAAACTGATGTTTTTGACATTTGACTTGTCATATTTCGAGTTCCTTACACGATATCATAGGGGATTTTTAGGAGAGTATTTTTGTGCCAAAATAAAGGTATGTACAGATATTTAGCTTATTCCGTGAGATTTCGAGACTAGTTTTAACCGACACCAATGTTTTTTTATGTATGTAAACCAATTACTCCGTCAATTGTGCACCGATTTTAAAAATATTTTTTTATTTGAAAGAGTGCACTTCCGCGGTGATTCTATAAGAAAACCCAGTCAGGATCGCGAAAGAAAAAGGTACTAGACCTATTTTTTAGACAAAGCTGCCTCTAGTAGATATATGCTACCTATTCTGGATGTTTGAAATAGAGACTTTTGCTGTACCAATTTACATGGTCATTTTTTTAAAGATCCCTGGTTACTGAGAAGTCGTATCACTACTTTTTTAATGTTTTATTCCATTTTTTTATTTAAAAACAAAAAACAAAATGCAGCGTGTGTTGCCTATCCCGCGGGGAATATTACGTCAAACACAGTATCGATAGGAATGGCAACGACATATCGGTTATTTTCAAATATCGATATATCGCAACTCAAATCTCGATATTTACCTTCTCGTTATATGGATATAAAAATATCAAATATTTTCGACATTTGTGGTAAATGAACCAAAATTTAAAACCCTTTTTGTTTTTAACTTAAAGTAGACTGAACCGGGTTTTAGACAGACTACAGTAAAAGCACAAGCACGTGAATTTGATTGGTTTGAAGCGCTATAGACGGTCATGCAAAACTGTCACATTGGGGGTTATAGTTAGTTCTCGTTAGTTAAATCTTTTTTAACACGCTTTTATTAACTTGGGTTGTAACTATCTATCCATCTATCTATCCATCTATGAATGTAACGGAATCTTTGAGCCTAATTTTAACCAACTTCCAGCTATTCGATTTCTTTGAAACTTTGCACACGTATTAAGGACCCATGACAATGCAATAATCTGCAAACAGTATCCCGTTATCCTGGTTTGGATCGCCAGGAAAAAAACCATTATATTATTATAACCACTGCTTGATACCACCAAGTGTCATCTGTCACCTGTACGTCCCAGTGGTACCAACCACCGGCCATTTCAAGAGTTCGATCTGAATCGATTTTACTCAAATTTTATATTAGGTTATTTTCAGAAAGTCCATCTGAAAAACTTTGCTACTCTTGACAAAATGGCGAAAAAAATTTTTAGTGGGTTGCCATCTGTTGGCAACATTCCAAACTTTTATACATACATAAATGCATATCGAACTAAAAAATTAAAAATAAATAATAGTTTAAAAACACGCTTTTATATGCAACCGAACTAAAAATTAGAAAATAATTTTTCATTAAAAAAATATTGTCACTTCATAGTAAAAAGCGTGGGGTGCATTTTACTATTTTTTCATAACTTTTCCATCATAGATATTGGCAAATATAATAATTATAACATTTATTATATTTACGCTTTTTACTATGAAGTGACAATATTTTTTTAATGAAAAATTATTTTCTAATTTTTAGTTCGGTTGCATATAAAAGCGTGTTTTCTTAGTTTTTTTAAACTATTATTTAATAATTTTCTTTATTTAAGAATTAACCAAAAAAACAAGATTTAACTGACCAGAGCCTACCATGACTCCCCAAATATAACAGTTTTGCATAAACGTCTTGGGTGGTTGAAACCAATCAAATTATAGGTTCCTGTGCTTTTTACTGTAGTATTAAGGGTTTTATGTGGTAAATGTAAATGCGCCGTATTTACCTTATGTGGCACGTTGCAAGTTCCGTGTTTAATGTATCATTGGTAGACGACCGCTTGACGTAACACAAATAATTTTATAGGTTATTAATACCGCTGCCAAGGTATTTGCCTCACCGGCTGACTTGATGCAGTTTATTTCATAATTTTGTTGTTGCGCTTTCTTTCTTTCTTCTAATTATATGTATATGATAAAGAAAATCTATATAATAAAATGACAACAACATTGGCAAATATGACAAACAAATGTCATAGTGCACTAGGAAAGTTTAAAGAGCATTCGATAGAGGAGTTTAATTTAAATCACTAATAATAGAGTAAGAGCCCGTGAGCGACAGACCTTCAACATTTGGTAAACCTGAAAGTTTGTCAATGCATGCTCCCAACATAGGTAGAAGTAATGGTAGATTGTGAAGTTTGACTCATAGTGGCTTTGGCAGGTACGAGGTACCAAAGGTTAATTTATTGAAACAAAAACTTCGTTATTTTGTTAAAGCTGAATTTTATATATGTTACTTGGGTAACTATTAGAAGATATTTTCCCAATCGGCAAACAGTTTTGACAGTTCCAACCCCTTGGCAGACAAACATTTTGGAGTGACTTAATGGTCCGACCATGTACAATATTTTTGTTATTTAACAAGATATGACAAAAAGTCTTATATAAGAGTTGTAGGTTTTTTAAATAGGCATGTACTCAAAATATTTTGATGTATACAGAGTGTTTCAAAAACATTTTTTTAATGAACCTTAAAGCAATAACTTTTTTTGGACACTCTGTATACATCAAAATATGTTTAGGACATTCTCATTCGGAAACCCTACAAATCACATATAACACTTTTTGTTATATCTTGTCAAATAACAGAAATATGAGTCCTTTATCGGACTATTGAACCACCCGAAAATATTTGTCTGTCAATGGGTTGGAAGTGTCAAAAATGTCTGGCGACTAAGGAAATATCTTCCAATAGGTACCCAAGTAACATAATGTAAAATTTAGCTTTTACAAAATGACAAAACCTAAGTTTTAATTTATTAACCTTTGGTACCTGGTACCTGCCAAAGTCACTATGAGTCAAACTTCATAGTCTACCATCGCTTCTACCTATGTTGGGAGCATGTGCTGACAAACTTTCAGCTTTTACAAAATGACGAAGGTCTGCCGGTCACGGGCTCTTGGACTATAACTGTCTAAAACCCGTCGACTTCGACGGGCTTTAATCTAGTTAATTATTACAATAAGATACGTAAAAAGGTTCAAAAATGTGAATCTTCCCTATTTCTATTATTTAACGTGAATTTTATCGACAAATCCGAAAATTATGCAAAATTATTTTTATTTTTTAAAAAGCTATAGCCAGTTGAATTTTTTCACCCTACAGTTTTTTATGCATCTATAAAAAATAGACAGATATTTTTCGAAATTTGACGAAAAAAATCGCTTCAATTCACAAACAAAATACAGATATAGGATTTGCATTTAAAACCAAGATTTTTTCTGGTAAGTTAGACGATTTTTTTCCGAAATACCATGTTAAGCAACTTATTTCTTTTATAGCTAAAAACAGAAATTATTTGACCTGTTATTTGATAAATGATAAATTTTATGTGATGTGTCCAAAAAATATTAAAATAAAATTCAAAACTTTCTTGTTTCTGGACCACTGTAAGACGGCTGAAAATGACACACAGAGGGACCAATATTCTCAGGGTCCTGCGAAAGACGGAAATCGCTGGGGGAGCAAGGGGCATCATAGTGGGAAATAGGGGGACAAAGGGGACAATCGGGGGTGTAAGGAGTAAAGCGTCGGCTACTCTCGGCTCGGCGCCGCACTCGACGAGGAGGGGCGTCGGTTCAAAGCGTCGCATGTAGGCGCCGTGCGTCGCGTCATACCCGACGCCGCTAGCGAGCGACCGGACGCGACAACGCTGCAAAAAGTGCTGCTGGAGATGATTTCGTCGCAAGCTGGAGGAAACTGGGGGTTGGGGATTTTCTGAGAAGGTTGGGGTTGGGTGGAGCAGTTTTCTTGGAAGGGTAGTGGTGTTGTTCGAAGAAAACAGCGGCGTTTCATTTGAAATTTTGGGGTAAAAGCGATAATTTACAGATGTTTATTGGGAGTAATGTTAGTAAGGCAAACAGAACTTTGTAGGTAATTCAAGGTATAAATAACTTATTATTATGTCTTCGAATTCGATTTTGTAGGGTAGGGCGGGGCTAGTTGAGAAATTTTTCACTTCATCAGTTATAGCTCATAAAAAATAAGTTTTAGGGGCTTATAATGCATACTGATGGATTAGCAATTTATCCCTTAGCAATAGTGTCCATAGTAATTTCATTCTAATAAGTCGAATTTAGGAGCTACATCTATTTAATTGTAGATAGTCAAGTATGCCCAACGTACCCCATAGGTGAGGTAAGTTGAGCAAGGGTATGGGGCTAGTGGAGCACTTAAAAAGTATAGTCAAATCATGGCTTGAATGTTAAATACGTTTACAAAAAAATACATTTTGACAATTTGCTGTGTATATTTATAATCTTATA
Source organism: Listronotus bonariensis (assembly GCA_014170235.1). Lineage (NCBI taxonomy): Eukaryota > Metazoa > Arthropoda > Insecta > Coleoptera > Curculionidae > Listronotus > Listronotus bonariensis. The sequence goes on along the minus strand of JACEGR010000435.1, from coordinate 195,142 downwards.
GTCAAAACAACAAATAGCATTAATAAAACAGCAACGTACCTAGCTTAGCTTAACTATTGGATTTAATATCTAGCAAGAAATGCCTTACAAATTTTTAAAAAAACTTTTAGTTTGTAAATTGTATTTAAATTTTTAAAATTATAACTTTTTTCTATATTTTTACTTAAAAATGTTTTTGTTAGAAAATTTTATTTAAAAATTTTAAATTTCCATTGACTCATCTTCGTTTTTAAAAGTTTTTTAGCAGTTTTATTTTACTTCTCTTGTAATGCCTTCTGTATTTGTTAAAATTGCAGCTTTTCTTTATCTTCTGTTTGATTTGGGTTTTCTTGGACCACCTTTGGGTATGGTCGAACTATTTCCAGAGAAAACTTATAAGTTAGATAGGTCAGCTCGTTTTCTTTGTTGCTTGTACAAAGTTCGGGTTGCAGCTCCTTTTAAATCTTGAGGAGACTCTAGTAGTCTTACTGTTATAAGTCCGTATACTAAAAAATAATAAAAAAAAACATTTTATACTTAAAACCGTGGGGTTAGTTGGGCAACTGTAGCTTAACTAACCCTAACCTGAAATTTTAAAGGAAAAGTGAATTTATTAAAAAACTGGTTAGAATTATATCCAAAATCTTTACACATAATAAAACTGCAATAAATTTACTTAAGATTAACACTTACCTGATTGAGAACGGAATACATTTAACTATCACAGATAAAATTTTCCGGCTTGCAATTATTTAACTTTTTAATCACAAAATAAACAATGCGCACGGATACTTTTATCGATCGCCGCGTCACCACTAGTGGTCGCACAATGAGTTCCCCTCGCGCAACCCCTTCTTTACGCTATTGGATGCTTTCGCGTGCGGTCAATAGTTTTTAAGATATTTTGATTGCCCAACTTACCTCTATGCTCAACTAGCCCCGCCCTACCCTACAGTTTTATTGGAATTTACAAAAAAAAGAGACAAAGGATTTTTTCAAATATATTCTTTGTCTATTTTTACAGGTTCAAAATCTAGTCTTTTTTGTATTAGTAATAAATAATAGTATATTACAGGGATTTCCAAACTTATTTGCATAGTAACGCCCTTGGAAACTTGCAATTGTCTTACGACGCCCATCAACTCCTGACAACCAAAAAAGAAAAAAATCCTACAAGCAGACCAACAAGCCTTCTGGTAAGGTTTAGGTATCTGCTAATTTATTCAAAATTCTTTGTTTCGTATTCGTCGTCTTCCAAATTCGACGTATTCCAGTTTTGTCGTAATACTGATTCGAAAAACTCAAGATTCGTCGTAATACAATCAACAACATAAAAAATTAAAACCAAATACAAATTGTAATTTATTTTTATAAATAAATTAAAACTATTTGATCAAAATAAAAGAACATATCTACCTGTTACCGTTTAAAAAATAAAGATTTGTGACGGACACACAGACCAAGATGTAAGAGAATTTTTTTCTAGTTTAATGTACAGTTTGTAAGTTAGAGTACCCACACACAAAAAAAAAATGTCTTGTTTTAAGGAAATACAAGGTTTTAAAAATATGCATTCTATTTGAATAGTTGTGCTTTTAAACCAAGATTTATTTCTTACTTTAAAATAATAGTGGCTCTTAAACTGGGAGAAAAATACTTTAATTTATGTCTTTAATGTAAAAGAAATTCTTTAAATTAAAATATCCTTAGTATTATTTTGAGAACATCAGAATCAAAAATAAAAACATAAAGATTTACGATTTAAGCTCTTTAATATCTTAAATATAAGTTTTAGGATTTTAAACAAAAGAAATATTAAATGTTTCTATCAAAATATTAATGAATTTTCTTTAAAATAATAGATTCTTATTTTAAGAACCTATACCAAAATCTTTATATATATATATATATATATTATACAACTTGGACCCCGGACAGTCAGTTTGATAAGTCCTATGAGGTTCGGCAAAACGCATCATCGATGGAGAACAGAGGTCTCGGTGAATGACATGATAAGCAGGAATTCCTCTCTTAACTATCAAAAATAATAGTTTAAAAAAACTAAAAAACACGCTTTTATATGCAACCGAACTAAAAATTAGAAAATAATTTTTCATTAAAAAAATATTGTCACTTCATAGTAAAAAGCGTGGGGTGCTTAATATATTAAATGTTATAATTATTATATTTGCCAATATCTATGAGGGAAAAGTTATGAAAAAATTGTAAAATGCACCCCACGCTTTTTACTATGAAGTGACAATATTTTTTTTAATGAAAAATTATTTTCTAATTTTTAGTTCGGTTGCATATAAAAGCGTGTTTTTTAGTTTTTTAAACTATTATTTATTTTTCATTTTTAGTTCGATATGCATTTATGTATGTATGTATGTTAAAATGCTCCAGTTTATTCACTAAAAAATTCCTTCGCCATTTTGTCAAGAGTAGCTAAACCTGAGAAAAGTTTGGAATGTTGCCAAAAGATGGCAACCCAGGTGTTGTTTTTATAATATAATGGAATTTTTTTCCTGGCGATCCAAACCAGGATAACGGGATACTGTTTGCAGATTATTGCATTGTCATGGGTCCTTAATACGTGTGCAAAGTTTCAAAGAAATCGAATAGCTGGAAGTTGGTTAAAATTAGGCTCAAAGATTCCGTTACATAGATAGATAGATGGATAGATAGATAGTTACAACCCAAGTTAATAAAAGCGTGTTAAAAAGAGAACTAGTTGTTTATTTAATATAATTATCTTAATTAAATTAAATTTTATTTCGGTCTGTGATATTTACTATCTTGTCTTAAAGAAAGAATCTCTCAGTGGGAAAGCGCTCGATGTTTTTAACAGAATACATCGTTCTTTAATGTAGACCCATTGGGGTCACTAAATAAAATAAGGTTATTTTTATTGCAAAAGCGCCTTCTTTTGAATTTAGTACGCAAAGCTGAAAACATATTTTTTTGTGTTTGAGATTATATTTCTTTAACACATATGAAAGTCACAATTCTCTCAAATTAAATCTAAGGCTTTTGTTTTAAGATATCATTTTTTTTCAGTGCAGGGCTTCTGAGCTTGGGGGCCCTGAAGCACTGCCCATTCTAGCCCTATGGTAGCTTCACCACTATGACGAAAAATTAAAAACATCATGCCTTTTATCATTTGAATCTCTAATAATATATTTTTTCTACAACCTTTATCCAAAATAGACGTTTAATCCCCCGTATGAGAAAGGAAAACGGCACCTTTCCTGCCCGAGAAGAAATTTTTCTTTTCGTTTTTATGTTTATTTGGTTGCCAAAAATAATAATGAAGGAAAATGGAATAAAGCTAAATTTTTCTCGATTATTAAACTTACCGCAAATTGAGTTTTTTAAACATAAACTTTTATCAACTCCAAAATTTCCTGATAAATCAAAAATTAAAAATATTGTCATAATTTTTGCAGACCCTTTTGGCAAAATATTTAATGATAGGTACTAGTCTTGTGGTTTCCAAAATATATTGAGGGATATTGTCGTCGTTTTCAGGGTCCATTTTGCTTTGGAATGATAATTTTTCTGCGACCTAATAAAACTGTTTACTTATGTTACAATCACTATAGGGATATTTTCTTTGTTAGCTGCTTACAGCAGCTGTAACCACTTTCATTTTTTGACAAATCAATGACGTCAGTCTTACAGCAGCTCACAGCGGTTGTTAGCGGCGTCGGGAGATGTCTAACCACTGTCTAACAGGATGAAAAAACAAGGAGGGGGAGATGAAGCCGAATTTGAGGTTAAAGTCAAACAAAATTGACTAAATGTATAGTAATAACAATAACAATAGTATGTGCGGGAAACCATGTGAATGATTAATTTACCTGCCATTAAAGATATTGCGCATTTCAAGGTTAGTTTATTTATAAGCTTGCGACATATCCTCAACTTTTAGGCGGTTCGAGGTCGGGGACGCAAGGAAAGACACTTCTTGGAGAAAAGTTGGCAAGACTGGGTAAAAATCAAAGCTTAATATCAATCCAGTGGCGTCTAGAATTTGCGCATTTCATTTTGCATTGTTTTGGAAGTGATATTTGTTGAAAGATGTAATTCCAAATGTTTTTATTTAAAGTAAAAGAATTTACAACTTAATAACAATCAAAAACTGTTGTGTAAACGGTTGTTCTACTAATACAATAAACTGTATATCTCCGGCACTGAACAACATGGCCGAAAAATGAGAGATGTGACGTCATAACACGTCAAAGCAATATGGCCGAATGTCGTGACCTTATATAGACCGACTTTGGCGCATTTTTGTTTTAAAACTGGAGTTGCCATTTTTAAGGTTATATTATTATTATTTTTTATGTCATTTGTCATTGGCGGTAAGCGCTTTTATTTTTTCGATTCACATTATAATGACGTCAGCTGTTAAACAAGCTTGTTAGCAGCTGTAAGACAGAAGAATTAGAAAAATATCCCTTATAAGAACAACGTTCAGACCCTTGACAATGATAGCTCCTATTTGAATTATTACGAGGTACAAGAACTCGCGAAATAAATTAGAATACTTTTTTTGATACTGTAGCCAAATAATTATATATTTCTTGAAACATTCCTCCTGGAGTAAAGTGCTTTTTCTTCCCTTGGATAATTGCTACCCTCCTCTTCGAGTCGGGCATCAAACCATCCTAGGGAGAAAAAGCGGCACTTTCCTTCCTCGTAATGTAAATAACTATAGTAGGTACACAACCCCAAAGCAACATTTATCTCCTATCAGTCTCCGAAAAAAGTGCTGTAGGTAGAGATAAATAAGAAGATAGGTACTACCCAGTACTTGCTCTTCGCTATAACTCTTCGCATGAGTTAAATTACCTTCTCGACCATGCAGTCCGCCGCGAACAAGGCTCGCCTGCGAGCGACCATGTCGCCGCCTACTTTAATCGTTTTTGAAAAAACAAAAGCCTAACACCGCCGCCTCTCGCCATTGGTCGCCGCGGTTGTTCGTCATGGGAGGCCGCGGGCATAACTTATGATGTTTTAAGTTGGCTGTGCCTCGCGATGTGTTATTGTTTTGATGTTTGGGTGTTGCCAAATCGACACGAGGTTATTCGTGTGCAAAAATTAGTTTTTACGGTGAATTTGATCCTGGTATATAGCCCTAGAAAAATAGCGGATCTTCTAAAATTTTTAAGTTATAATTCAAATTGGAGGCAGGAAAATTGAAGTTTTTAATACGATTTTTTGAATAATTTGTAGTGTAAAATTAGTTATTCATGTCCTGTATAAGTATTATATAACTTTATTATTAAAGGTAACATTTCAATTTTACACATAAACGTCTCTTTTTATAGTATCCAGTTTATTTCTTTGTTGTAATTAATATAAACAAACATAAATTAATTCAAGGCAAATATTTATTCGGGACATTAATTATTTTCAAGACGATTTATTTAAAGAAATTGTGTAATATACAGGATGTCTTTAAAAGGTGCAGAAAACCACTAATAAATTCCTGAGGCTAAATATGACGATCTTACCTAACTTACCTTAGTCCGAAATTCAATAATTTTGGAGATACAGGATGTCAAATAGGTAATCTGGTTTTTGTTTTTATAAATAACTTGTTAATAGTAGGTAATCGGCAGAGTAAAAGTTTAAGAGGTGAAAATTTAGAATCTGTTTTCAATTATATTGTAATCTCTAAAGGGCTCCACGTGTGGTATCTTGCAAAAATTAAAAACAAAATATCTTTTTGAGACACTTTGTATTTAACTTCTAGCTAAAAATTTTAATTCTTGAACTTATTTTACCTAAAAAAGTATAAGTGGTAAAAATTGATTTAGGCAGATGTTTTGAGATATCTGGATTAAGAGAAAATCACTTTTTGTATAGCCAGGTGTAAGCTATAGGAACGGAGTTTTTTAAGATAAAATGAGGATTTTTAGTGACTTAACTTTGGAGATACAGGGTGCTAAATTTTAATTTTAATAAAATAAGCTTTTTACCACCCATGTCTCAAATGTGGGTTCATTTTACCTTTTTTCTAAAAATTACCTAAGGTTTCACTCTTAAAAATCAGAATCATATTTTGAAATATCCTGTAGATATAGATGGTGAACTTTTACGCACCAACTTGCTATTTTTCTAAAGAAATGTTTAGTAAAGTCATAAAGAGATCAAATAATTTTGACTTTGTAATCATTGGAAAAATAATAGTAATAAATACCCTTATCTATTATTTTTGAAGTACAAAAACGGTTTTTATGTTTTACCCATCTATTATTGATCTGTAATACCTTAGAAACGGAATATGTTATGGTAGCAATAATACCTGCTATCACACCTAGGGCATTATAAGCGGGCATTATGATAATGCCCTAATGCGCTAATATGGAAATTTTATTGCTTATCCAATTTTATTTCTCTCACAATAAAGATCAAGTTTATACAAAAACATATGTATTAAAATAAAATCAATAACTGACCAGTTCCTGAAAATATGGCATTAAAACGGTTTCGGTTATTTGAAGAATTGCGTTCGCATCTTTCCAAATACCAAAATGCCATACTCCCGATCATACTGTTGCCTTGATTTAACTGGTAAAAGATTTTCGGTCGCTTTTATGGTCTTTTCTCTTATATTTTGTGGAATTTCTTCCATTTTGAGCAAATCGTTAAATAAAAAATGCCAACTGACTAACTGATAGAAACATCAAAGTCAAACTTAACACCAGTCATTATCTACTTACGTATACAGGTACAGGTGCAACTTATTTTTTATATTGCGAATAAATAATGTATTTAGTCATTGAAAAACTCTTTTTGGGCAAAACATAAAGCATTGTATGCACCACGGGCTTTACTGGACTATAATGCCCATCAGGTCGAAATCCAGCCCACGGGCCAGAGGCCCTCGGGCTATTTCGACCTTCAGGGCATTATAGTCCTAGTAACGCCCTTGATACATAAATAGCTATTTTAAATCCAAGTATCTCAAAAATGGCTGCTCAAATTTACTTTTACTAAGTATTATAAAACATTAAGTATAACTTTCTTAGTTAAAATAAGGTAAAAACATTTTGTCTATCTAAAAGGTAAATACATGGTGGCCTAAAAAATTTACGTTTTAAATGACTGCAAGATATCACAGGTGACGCTCTTTAAATTGAAGAATAAAAACGAGAAATTTTTATTTTTCCCCTTACAACTTGCCAAATATTGTGTATATTATTAACAAAATTATTTATAAAAACCTTAACCAGATTGAATTTTTGTCACCCTGTATCTCTAAAATTATTCACTTTTAAACTAAAGTTAGTTGGTTTAGATCGTCATATTTTAAACCTCAGAAATTTGTGGTAGCATTTTTTGGCAACATTTAAAGACACCCTGTATATGCCTGTTTGTTTAAAAATGGCCTAACCTATGTTGCCAGAGATATACGGAGTGTTTCAGTTGCGATAGATAATCATGTAGAAGTATTTTGCAGCCACCCTGTATAAATAGCCGGCTATTATAAAAAGATTCACGATTCAATATAAATGATCTATCGGTAAACTATAAAATATTATTATGGTAATAGAACTATTCATTTAACCGCATTACGCTTAGAGCTACTGTCTTTAGTCGGTAATAAATTATACCTATCTTGTTACCCCCATAAATTACACCATAATTATTACAAAACCATAACGTTCGTACTTCCAGATGAGCATAAACTAATATTTTCTTAGTGTTTGGCGTCTCTGAGCAATAAAATCGATACCTATTATCTAATAAATTAATTGTATTGATTTTTCTCATCCAGCGTAATCAAATTTGGCAACGTCGCGTGACCACACATCATGCTAATCGTCTTTTGTTCGCAGATTGGCCAGTTCTAAGTCTCGGTAGGCCTCGTAAAAAACAAAAGAAACACGTTTACGCGACATCAGCCACTGCGATGGGTCTCGCATTTATTTTTCTCTCTTCTTTTTCCATATGTCATATTGACATTTTTGCGGCTGTCTTTTGTTTCGTTTTTGTATTGATCGTATTGGTACTGCCTACTTGTCTTTATTAAAAACGGGTTTCACTTTTATAATTGATTATATCGTTTTTTTTGGTTAAAAAGCTGTTTTTGGTTAAAAGCTTTGAGATTGCATTTGGAATTTTAAAGTTTGTAAATGAATTTTTAGTTATTAAAAGTTATTAATATAATTTTAAATGAGGTAATGTATTTTATATATATATATATATATATATATATATATATATATATATATATATATATATATATATATATATATATATATATATTGTAAAGCACAAGGAAAAAATTCCCTACTGTTTTAGTGTATTATACAAAGTATTTTACTTCCTTTAAAGACAGTTAAAAGAAAACATCCTGCTTTTCTATGCTATCCACCACGACTCTCTCATATACATAGCCACCCCGCTACAATTGATGCTCGTATTTACTGAATGCGATTTTAGTAGGGCATCAACGGCAGGATTTAATATCCTACCGCTGGACAATGAAACTTGTCTAATAAGTAGACGCTGGTTTTCTATGCTATTCACCACGACTCAATACAGCCTCACTGATGAGTTCCTGTAAGGCAGGCGAAACCGGTCTGGGAGAGAGTCGTGGTGGATAGCATAGAAAAGCAGGATGTTTCTTTTAACTGTCTTTAAAGGGAGTAAAATACTTTGTATAATACACCAAGACAGTAGGGAATTTTTCCTTGTGCTTTACAATATACATAGCCACCCCGCTATAGCCATATATATGTATATATAAGTTAAAAAGAGAAACGTATATTATCAAAACGTTGACGTTCAAAAATTTTTATTTTTTCTTTGTCTATCGCGGTGGTTAGTTCTGGTTAGGTCTGGTTAGTTCTGGTTACTTCTGGTTAGTTCTGGTTAGCGGAGGGCATTTATGAAAATTTGCTGATACCGCTCGGTAAAAACTAAAATTTCAGAACCAGTGGATTAAAAAAAATTGCCCTATCTGAAAAAAGTTATCGGTCGCGCCTGGGTACTAGCTTATTTCAGAACACTCTGTATTAGATTTTAATTTTTACCATTAGGAATAGAGCAAGCAACCAGAACTAAATAGAGCTGTATATATACTTCTGTAACAACAGTTTTTTTGTAAATTTAAAGAGTTGTCAAGTTTTTCAGTAAATATGCCCCCAGAAAAACTAAATTGACCTTTCCTTATCATATTCTTTTTTTTTTGTTTTGTTAACTTAGTTTTTATAAACGAGGAGTAAAAAACACTGACGAAAATGTGTACCACCACAATATCATTTTTTTATAAAATTCCACCACAATTCCATTACAATTTCACTCTAAATTTAGAAATGTTAAGCAGGAAGCAACAATAATTCTTTGTAATAAAACAAATTGAAGATCAGAAACAAAAAAAAGGTCATCAACTTTAAAAACCAACCTGAAAAAAATACTAATATACAAAAAGAGTTTAAATTAAAAGATATAATTTCACACAATTCCACCACAATTTCACAACAATTTCACACAATTCCACGCACTTTCATCGCAATTTCACTTTACTTTTTCCAATTCCAGGCAATTCCACATATTTCAACATGATTCCATCCAATTCCATCTGCTTACAAACCACAATTTCTCAGTGGTTTACCCCCATTAAACGAGAGATGACCGTTTAAATCAAAATATTTAATTTTGATTTAAACGAATATAAAAAGTTTAATTTTCCGCACTAATTTTAGTTCTAAAAGTGTCACTTTTCCACACCAATTTTTCTCACTAGTGCGGAAAAATATAAACATTGTGGACCAAATATTAGCGAGTCGCAATGAGGGACCATCATGAACTTCATATTTAAAAGAAATTTTTGCTTTGGCCGAACCAACTTAAGAAGTAGAAGAAACACATTTCGCAAACACCAATATTTCCACAACAAAAACTCCTTTAATCCGCTAATAATTAACCTGCAAAATGCTACAAATTGTACATTTACCAATAATAATAATAAGTAAAAGTAGGGTAAAAGGCAGCATTGTGTTAAAAAATATATTTTTTTTCATGTTTTTCTTAGGCTCGTAGAAAGAATAGCGTTTCTAACACAGTAAGACAGTTACGAAACATATTATTTTCTATTAAGGCTTGTGGAAAAGATCAAGCATAATAGGTATGCGATAACTTTTGTAGGAAATAAATAAAAAAAACAGCTTCTATAAGAAATCACCTGCCATGTTTTTTTTAAATATTTAAGGTATTAAATCTAGGATCCCCAATTGATAAATAGCTAATAGTTTTTATCCATCATTTTCCAGCTTTTCTCAATTATAGACAAAACGCAATTTTTCATGACATTTACTTTATCAAATACCTTATCAAAACAGACGCATCCCGTCCTGCAGAGGGTCACTCTGAATTCATTCGGACAGATATGAAATCATATTAGTTCAGATAAGAATTCCTATAACAACACCATGACAAATATATTGCTCTTAATGCATGAAGATTTGGATTTTTAATGGAAGATAACTATCTGCACCAATAAGACCAATTGAGATACTTGTTAAAAGGAATCTCATCAGTTCAGGGGCTCTATTCTGTCAGTTATTTTAAAAAAGCTAAAAAGGGAAAATAGTTTTTATTATTTTAAACTCTGTTTTGTGCTAAAGCTATAGGTATCGGACTAGGCCAAAAACAAACGTTTTTTTCTAGCAATACTTTAAAAATATTCTATATGACGACCAAAAAAATATCCTAAAATCAGTCACTTTTGAACCTTCGAGGAATTCATATTCTTGAGGGAAATTAAATTCTCTGAAAAAGCTTTCAAGGCGTTTTCTTGTAATCGCGCCTTAAACATTAATTCGATTTTTTTATTTTGTCATTTAAATTCTAGATTTTTTAAACTACCATAAATATCTATATATTTATAAAACAAATAATTACAGTACAATCTCTATAACTCGAATCTCCACAACTCGAAATTTTCCCTAAGTCGAAGTTTATTGCTGTTTCTTGCTTATTTGCTACAATTGCCGTGTATTTGAATCTCTATGACTCGAAATTCTCTAACTGGAAGCAGATAATTCGCCTGAGTGTTAAATAAGTCTCTATAAGTTAAAATTTCAAGTCAAGGTCGAAGTAAAACAAATATTTGATAGGTCAGATGGCCCCGCAACGCTAGCGTTTTGTTTTTTGTTTTATTGGAAATCTCCGAAGAGCCAGCCGGGATTTTATCGGTAAATATTTTACCATTTTTTTGAGCACCGTGGCCTACTGCAAACCGCCGACGCAAGCGCCAGCAATGCCACATTACCAGCAATGCTACTCGTTACGTATAACGTTCTGGAGCTTGCGTTGACGGTAAGCAGTCTGCCGCGGTGCTCGGAATCATACCTTTGTGTTTCAGCGCAGTCAACAATGCGTCTGTCTATGTCCCGCACCCCGCGTGCGCCTCATGCGTGACAGAGATAGACACCGCCGACGCGTTACTTCCCCTCGCGGGTCGGGACTGAGCGACGGATGCATTTAATTTTGGAAAAACCGAAGAAATCATTGCTCTTCGGGAGGTCGGGAGGTTAACCATTTTTACCCGAGTCTCATGGGCAATCCGGGAAAGTTGAAAACCCTACGTATAAGACATCCTCTTAATGCATAAAAACTGTGTACTAATGTGCCTTATTTACATTAAAATATATAAGGGTTTATAACAGATATAATTTTTTTAAAATTTTGGTTGGTGTAGACAAAACTTTTCTCTCTTGATGTATCAAATTTTACAAGTAGTCTAACTCGGGTATTACAATATTGTTGCCATTCATTCTTCCCCCTTTTTCTGGACAATACGACTTTCGGGATCGGGAAGACGAAAATATTTAGGGTGCCACATTCATTTGCGATTTTCTGGTACAGTTGAGCATTAGCGACGGTTGACCATGGCAAATTTGCTAATATTCGAAAATAAATCATTTTTATCGGGATTGGGTGGTGGCAAATTCTATCACTTCTTTGGGAGAGAAACCACTTGGTTGCTTTTAATTATTGCTTCTGTAGTTTTTGCACATTTTCTAGTTTAGTTAGTTAGTACTATAGTGTAGGATCACTTGTTATTCGGGTTTCGTAAATGACATTTAGAACAAAACCTCAAGTGGAGTGCCTAGTAGATTTAAAAAACTGTCATGAACGAAATTACAAAAAACAACAAACTTTTATAAAACATTAAATATATTTTGATTAAAAATATATTAATGGATGGTAAATTGTTGGGTACTCGCCAAAAATGAAATTAAAAGTACTAAAAACCAAAAAAAAAATAAAAAAATAAAAAAAAACAAGTAAAAGATATTTTAAAATCGACGTTTCGGTGGCAAATTTGCCACAGTTGTCAAGATAAATTGAATACAAATAATAAGAATAAAAAATTTACTATTATTAGGTTTTAAATTTTAAAATTTTTGTTTTTTAGGAGATTCTTTGTCTTTGTCTTTGACATTAAATGTCAAACATGTTTGTTTGGTTATAGTGTCATAGTGACATAGATAACTGGTTGCTGGTGTATTTATTGTTTATATTACAAAAAGGTGAATAGTTAGTTAATTTTTAATCTTCCTGAAGATACGTCAGTATCAAGCAAAGGCAACCAAGTGTTATTTAAATTAACTGAAATTGATGCTACACAATTATCTTTATTTAATAATATATACGCACTTTCTTTGATTTTACGTTTTTTAGAACAAGTTTCCTTGGCTAACATGCTCGAAGCATCCCAGTTTATTCTATAATTGTTATCAAATGCGTGTTGGCAGATTTTTGATTTATGAAATTTTGTGTTTTTAATGTATGATCTGTGTTCTTTTATGCGTTTGGCTAATGGTCTACAAGTTTCACCTGTATAAAACTTATTGCAATCGCAAGGTATTTTATAAATGACATTTTTTGTATTTTCATTTAAGTTGTATGGTTTTGTTTTTGTTAATTGAGATCTGATGGTGTTTTGTGTTTTAAAGATTGTGCGAATATTAAATTTATGTGCTATTCGTTAAATTTTATTTGATAGTCCGGGAATGTATGGTAAAAATAAATTTGTAATAGGTCTATTTTGATTTTGTCTTATAACTGGAGTTTCAAATTCAAGAAAACAATTATTTATAAAATCAAGAGGATATTTATTTGCTGTTAAAGAGTACCATCGTGCAAAAAATGGGGCATTAAAATCCAAGTAGAAAGGTGTCTCCTGGTCTATTAGAAATCGCATTCTCTATATCTAAAAAAATTTTGACGTGACTCTCACAAAATTACATTGCTTTGACAGCATCAAAACATAGTAATTTATTACACCAGGAGATAAAACTAGATTTTGTTTACACAGTTTTTTTAGGCACGATGGTACATGTGATTAAAAACAATGGTAGTGCCTGATTGGTCTATTTCATAATAAGGGTAATAATCATATATTATATCACTTATAAATTTATTCGACTAAACTATTCAAGATATTTTGGGAAAAAAATATTTAAATTAATAATATTTAAAAAAACTAAAAAACACGCTTTTATATGCAACCGAACTAAAAATTAGAAAATAATTTTTCATTACAAAGAGTTTGTATTACAGTAATAAAAGGTCATACAATGAATCATAATTATATACCTTAAAATAGAATTATAATAAAATTTAAGATAATAACAGAATAATTCACTTCAGAGTAAAAAGCGTGGGGTGCATTTTACTATTTTTTCATAACTTTTCCCTCATAGATATTTACAAATGAAATAATTATAACATTTAATATATTAAGCACCCCACGCTTTTATTCTGAAGTGAATTATTCTGTTATTATCTTAAATTTTATTATAATTCTATTTTGAGGTATATAATTATGATTCATTGTTTGACTTTTTATTACTGTAATACAAACTCTTTGTAATGAAAAATTATTTTCTAATTTTTAGTTCGGTTGCATATAAAAGCGTGTTTTTTTAGTTCGATATATCAATTAGTTTTCTGCGGACATGTGATAATGAAATGTTTCACGAACTATTTCGTAATCTAATCACTTCATTTAAAGCTTCACTGTTGCATGGGGTTTCAGAACGCAACTACTTCGAACAAGTTTCTGTCAGCCTTATGCTGAGAGTACGTCCAAAACTGCACGCATGCGCAGATCGCGCACTAGCTCTTTCACTGTTACTCTCCTACAGAAAATCTATAAAGGAATTTATTTATCCTGGCGATCCTAATCAGGATAACAGGGTACTGTTTGAAGTTTATTGCATTGTCATGGGCTTTGATACGTGTGCAAAGTTTCAAAGAAATCGAATCGCTGGAAGTTGATGAAAATTAAGCCTAAAGATTCCGTTACATACATACATACATACATACAACCCAAGCTAATAAAAGCGTGTTAACATACATACATACATACAACCCAAGCTAATAAAAGCGTGTTAAAAATAGTTAAATGTGCAATAATTTAATTTATTTTAAAATCAAAAATTCCAGACCTCGAAGCGGTCGAGACTTTTTTAAAAATTATTGTCCATGACACTATTTACCAAGCCAATCTTGCAAACAATATTTGGATAGTTTAATGTATTTGAATTTGTAGTTCGAGTGATAAACGGCTATTAGATTATTTCCTTGAAAAGTTACATTAGAGCAAACCACAAAGAATTTTACCGATAATAAAGTTTGATATTTTCTGTTAATTTTGACAACCAGTTTGAATAACAAAAATTTATTCGCTGTTAAACAGTACATGTGATTCAAACATTTATTTCAAAAATGGTGGTGTCTGATTGGTCTATTTCCTAGTAAGGAAAATAATCATGTAAAACCACCTCCTTCAGTTTCGTAATTCATGTTTAATTATCCTGTATATTTTAACCCGATCTGAAAAATCTTTAATGCATTTTTCAGCAATTCCTAACAACCCAACGACGAAAACCCATCAAAAATAACAAGAAAATTAATTCAGTAATGCCAACGAAAACCTCTAAAATATAATAAAAGTTGTCAAATTAAATTCCACAGTTCGAGTCGAACGTCTGCATTTCCCGCTGTGAAGGGCCAAATAATAAAAATGATAAATACACTCGGAATTCCAATAAACAGCCCCAAAAACAGGCGAGACCCTCTCACCGCACTAACTCTTAGGAAAACAGGCAGTGATATTGTGATTGTAAGAAAATACAGGGTGTTCTACAAAAACTCCCTTTTTTTTATCTTTGGATCAACCACGAATGTAAAAGCCTAAATACTAACGTACCGTGAGTGTCTTAAGCGAGGTAAGAGGGAGTTTGTTGACACGGGACTTAAATACTTGAAGATTTGGGGGAAAGGAAAGACCTCCGCGGGCAGGAGGTTCCACAATCTAGAAACTCTAGGGATAAAAGAACGAACAAAGTGGGAAGTTCGGGGCCTGTCTAGTTGGACCGTATAGGGATGCATACGCGCGGAACCACGA
The DNA here is from genome assembly GCA_014170235.1 of Listronotus bonariensis. Lineage (NCBI taxonomy): Eukaryota > Metazoa > Arthropoda > Insecta > Coleoptera > Curculionidae > Listronotus > Listronotus bonariensis. The sequence goes on along the minus strand of JACEGR010000435.1, from coordinate 179,721 downwards.
GTTTCTCTGTTGGGAACCGTAAGTGGAGGAACTATACTGGACAATTCTTCAGAGCAGAAGCCATGGAAGTACCTATAAAAAGCGATAAATTCCTAACAGCCCAACGATGGGCAAGAGAGGAAAGCCTTTCTGTAAGTGAAGGATCATTAATGAGACGAATAGCTCTTCTTTGAATAGAATCAAGGATGCTTAGGGTTGTGGGGGATGCCATTCCCCAGATATGAGAAGAGTATTCCAAGGGAGGTTGGATTTAGGACACATATAAAGTGTATAAATTAGAAGGGGAGAAATACTTTTTGCTCGAAAGTGAAACCCAAGCTTTTTGAGGCTGCCGTGGCTATAGATACAATGTGTTTATGCCAGTTAAGGTTACTTTCAAATGTGACGCCCACAAGATTGAAGGTGTCTTTGCTCTGTAAAACTTGGCCGCTCATAAGTAGAGGATGAGTATTTGATGACTCTTTTCGCGACAAGGAACATGATTGTGTTTTGGATGCATTAAAATGAACAAGATTTTTGGCGCCCCAATCCAATATTAAATTAAGATCATGCGAAAGAGATATCTGCATCATTCTGCGTTTGTTTTCCAAGTCAGGTTTAGTGATGGGCTTAGGAACCTGAAAACTGTAGTGAAGGGTACCATCGTCAGCGAAACTATGAATGGAATTAGTTGTGGGCGAGAAAAGGTCGTTGATGTGAAGAACGAACAATGTTGGTGCTAGAACTGAGCCCTGGGGGACTCCAGCATTTACTTGGTGAAAGCTTGAAGAATGGCCGTCCACAATAACTGATATACGACGATTTTTTTTTTTTCCCAGGGAGCCATCTGCATGTCCGGTGGCACTGCAGCCTGAAGGCTTATTGTACCAAACTCCCGTTTTATTGTACCCATTCCAGTACCCTAGTTCCTTGAAGAAGGCGGTATAGGTCTGCTGGGTGCGTACCATATGTTTCCGGGGGCACTCTAATATCCCCGAAGATTGCCTGTCTTTTGTGATCCAGTGCCTCACACTCTGACAGTATGTGGGATACTGTTTCGGTCTCTGCTCCACATAATCTGCAGTCCAGATCTCCGTTGTATAATCCCATTTTATTTAGGTGTTCTTTCACTGGAGCATGTCCGGTGAGGAAACCTGTGATCGTTCTTAGCTGATTCCTACCCATTTTGAGTAGTTCTTTAGCTCTTTTTGTGCATGGTCCACTGATGTATATTTTCCCATGCATGTGTTGAGGAAGCCTTTCCCAGTGCAGTCTTTGCTGGTCCTTTACCCAGTTTTGTACCGCACTCCGGAAGGTGCTCTTTGGCACTCCAAGGACTGGTTCTGGCCCGACGTATGTCGTGGCTGACCCCCTTCTAGCCAGTTCGTCTGCGTTTTCATTGCCTCGAATTCCGCAATGTCCTGGCACCCACATCAACCTCGTGTTGTTGCGTTCCCCCAGTTCCCTGAGTTCCTCGAGGCATTCTAGTACCAGCCAAGACGATACCTTGGGATTAATTAGTGCACCAAGGGCTGCTTGACTATCCGTAAGAATATTGATTGTACAATTTGTGCGGGGCCTTTGGTTGTTAATCCTGGCACATTGTAAGATCGCAAAAATTTCTGCTTGAAATACAGAGGCGTGGTTTCCCAGTGGAAAGGTCAAACGAGTGTTTCCCATCTCACTGTAGACACCTGCTCCTGACCCTTCTTCGGTTTTGGACCCGTCCGTATACCAGGTTTGACCTCGAAGAGAGAGTCTGAAATTTTCGTTTGCCCAGTTCTCCCTTGGGTGTATTGTCACCTGAAAGGGTCTTCTGGGTACGATTTGTGGGGTCATATAGTCTGTCCTCATATCCATTATGGGACTCCTTATGATATTTTTATTTCCATGTGTCCTGATCTAACTTTTGTGTTGCTCAGGTTGTGTTTCAGTCTGTATACCCCCATTCTCGCCTCCCCTTGTACCACTATATGCAGTGGCGGGAGGTCAAGTAGGATCTCCAAGACCGCTGTTGGTGTACTTTTAATGCATCCCGCTATGCCAAGGCAGGCTAGTCTTTGCACCTTGCTCAGCCGAAGCATAGCCGTGTGCTGTCTGGTCTTGGTCCACCAAACAATGGATGCATATGTTATGGCTGGTTTCACCACGGTATTGTACAACCAGTGAACCATTTGTGGTCTTAGTCCCCACGTTTTGCCATATGTTCTGCGAGCCAGAATTAATGCTATTTCCGCTCTTTTGATTACTTTATCCAAATGGTGGTTCCAGGTGAGTTTTGAGTCCAGTATAACCCCCAAATACTTAACCTCCCCATCATTTGTATTTCAGTGCCTTGAAGATTGAGAGGACCCAACCCCTCTAGTTTTCTTCTTTTTGTGAAAGGCACTATTCTGGATTTGGTTGGACTGATTTTTAAACCAACCTCTTCCGTCCAAGTAGCTACTATATTCAGAGCCTGTTGCATTCGCTCTCTGACCGTAGTATTGAATTTGCCCTGGCATACAATGACTATGTCATCCGCATACCCTAAAACATCATGGTTGTTGCTCTTATACGACGATTAGATAGATAACTAGAAAGCCAAGTACAGAGTTTAGTTGAAAGACCATAGGAGGGAAGTTTATTAAGAAGTGCGGCATGCCAGACCTGGTCAAAAGCTTTGGATATATCAAGAGCAACGATCTGGGACTCAACTAGAAACTCAAGAGACTTATTCCAACAGTGTGATACGAAGGAAAGAAGATCTGCTGTAGATCTTTTGTGGCGAAATCCATACTGCCTGTCATGCAAAATTGTGTGTTTTTCTAAGTACTTAAGAATTTATGAATTAATTAATTTTTCCATTACTTTACAAAGAACCTTTAAATGATTTCTGGAAAAGTAGACTTTGGAAAATTTTATAACAATAGAAAGTCAGTGGGGGACATAAAGCTAAAATATTTTAACAGATCTAGCACTTCCAGTTATACCTTTTAGTTATAACTTTTGCCAAAACACTAAGTATGTACCTGAACTAACCTAAATATTAAAAAATCCAAAAATTAATTTATTAACTATACAAAATATTTAACACTCTGTGGTAAATATGACAAAATCTTCAATATTCATTATTTACTTCCAAAATTTTGCAGTAAGCCATGCAAACAAATCATTTACCAGTTTTTTGATTGACTTGATTACTGTAGTGTTAAGAATAAATTAGGATAATTTCTTATTAATATCTAATTACCAATTAATATTTTTGCTCAAGAAAGTGCTACCTACCTAGATTTGCATAGTAGTAGAAAAATTATTAATAACATTTAACTTTAAAAGTAATAACGGAAACACTACTATAGTAATCTACTACATATAAAAAAAACTATTATTAATACTAAATAGGAAAAATTGCTTTTTAATGTTTCAATAATTATTAGAGCATTACTCTACAATTGTTTCGCCTTTCTAGGGCTTCATCAAGAGTACTTCGTATACTAAATTTAAAAAAGAGAAATATTTACAAACAGAACCATTTAACACGTTTTTCCCAAAAAGGTCTATAAAATATTATTAGGGGTTTTATTATGCGGCCCAGATGTGGTAATAAATTTATTTATAATTGGCATATCTGCGAAATTTATTTGATCATTGGTAGAAAGAGTTGTATTGTCTATAAGTGATTTTTAATTTCTAGTTGTTCATATAAATTTAATTTTTTACCTTTGCTTTCTCTATGGAGTAGTTTAATATTATTAAGATCTATAAAGTGGTTTTGTTCTATACAATGTGTTGAAATGCCTGTGTTTTTAAACCATTTAAAATTGATGTTTTGTGTTCTTTTATTCTGTTTTTTATGCTCCTTCCACTTTGACCAATATATTCCGCATTACAGTCTGCGCAATTAACTTTATAAACCCCTGACATATATAATTTTTCTGTTTTGTCTTTATTGTTAACTAATAATCTACCTAGGTTACTCTTATTTACAGACACAGTTTTACAGCCTAACTTATCTAGTCTATTGGATACATTATTGCTAATGTTTGGTATATAATTGATAAACTTAAAATTACTGTTTTTAGGTTCTGCAATACTATAAAACTCTTTAGCAAATAACAAGCAATTTAACAATTAATTTGTTTTTCTTTGTTAACAATTTATCAATAAGTGTGATTCTTTATATCCGTTGTTTCTTGCTATTTGTTTAATAATGCAGAGCAAACTATTAACTGATTTGTTTGCATGGCCTACCGCAAAATTCAGGATGTTCAATTTGAGCATTAAAAATTTTGGTCGTGGTTTAATAAAATAAACACACAATAAAACGCTTGTAAATAGACGAATTAATTTTTTGATAAATACGTTGGTTTATTTTTCAGCAACAAAAATATTAAGAAAAAATCTGACTACGACAGAGCCGTACGAAGGGGAGGAGCAATGGGGGCAATTGCTCTACCCAGAAGCTCAAAAAAGATCTCCTAAAAATCAGTTGTTTGCTGGAGGTTGCGCTTAAGTCGCCCGTTTACTTACCCCTAAAGAGCTTTTATTTTGGTTGTCGCCTTTTGCCCCCTCCCAAATCAACTTCTGCGTACGGCCTTGGACTGGCCACTGAATTCTATGTAAAAAGTCATGGAAAAATTTGTTTATATATTTTTAATAAGTTGTTACCCAACTAAGATAAAGGGACCAGAATGTAGTTTTTTTAATATCGGTTGTAGCTTAAAGCTAGTTCATAGAAAAACGAATTGCGAAAGCAGAATATTTGGCCAAAAAATTTGCGTTTTTTGTCATGTTCATACAGCTACGAAATTCGCCGAAATTCTAAGCAACAATATATCCTACAAATTTCTATATTATTTTTATTTCGGTGGTAAAGCTCAAGGAAAAAATTTTATCTCCCTTGGGTGAAGCTACGCTTGGGTTCTTTTGAGATTTTCTTTGTTTTTCCCTTTAATAATATGACATTTATCTGATGTGATGAATAAAGAATATAGCACATTTATTTGGTAACTAAGACGTAAAAACGCTGCAAATTTGTTATAAATGAAAAGGGCTAAAAAAGTAAATATAAATTCAAATCAAAACACCCAAAATACTTAAGAAAATGAACACAAAAACAACGTTTCCAAACAGCTAATAGAATGACATAAAAATAACAATAGCAAAATTGTTTTTGAAATGACATATGTCAAATACCCTCTTGTTTCTACGCATGGGCGCTCGCGAATATTTGCCAGAAATTAAAATGATCTCAAGTTTCCCGCCCACTAGATTTTAAATTTTGCGAATTCGCAACATCTTTATTTTGAATTACCCGCCTTTAATTTTGTGTAAAATTGACCAATGAGAATGAAATTCGTGTTTCGCAATTCGCTTTACGCGTCTGTATGAACTAGCTTTTAGAATTTAAGACCGCTTTGACGATTTTTTGTAGCATTTTTAGTTTAACAGAAAAGTAGCTGGGGTTCACAAACACCGCAAGGTCCTATCTTTATTAGTTCTATAGATAACTGCTAGATTCTACCTTCACGCGAGGAAAGGGGGCCACTTCCTGTAGCCAGAGCGGTACGAAGGGTGGTTAATTGCCCTCCCCCAGAAGGTGTGAATAGCCGTTTTTCGGCAAAAACGGAGATGTAAATAGAGCAATATTGGTCTTTTGTAGCCGTCCCCCCATATTCAGGAGAAAATGTATGTGAAAGTTTTTGTCTTCTATAGTATATGAAAAGTAAGGACATTTTTTTTTGCTCTTCAGATTTTATGTAGGGCAATGCGCGACGAAAGTATGCATAAATATTTTTTACATTTTCACAAGTAATTGATACTTTTTGAAAGATGAGGGCCTTTTTTTTGGTATATGTTATAATTTTTTTTCTTGCTTTCCCTTCCCCAAAACTCATTTCTGCGAACAGGCCTGTCTGTAGGTACAGTTAAATTTCCACAAAAAATAAAATAATAAAGTTTATCGGTATTAGTTTAACAGTTTTGCAGTGATGTAAAACTGAGATGAAAATATTCACACACGTATAGGCTGTAGAGTACACTTAAATTAAACAGTTAAAAATCTTAGTGGAAACTGAATGTGCAAGTCCGGCCTTAGAAGCAGTAGTTTAATTTATTTACCAATTTCATGGCCAATTTTATAGCGTTATTTTAAAAAAGAAATTTTAAGAAATTACCCGTTAAGACAAGATTTATTGTTTTTGCCACCCCCTTCGTCTAAGGTACAAATAATAAAACTAATTGGTTAATAAAAAACGGTTATTTTGCTTAATTACCAAACACTTTATTAATATACTTATAACCCTGTATATTTTGCGTTGTCTCTCTAAATCAACCGCTTTAAAACCCCAACAAGAGTAAAATTAAATTTCCCTCTACGAACGGCGCGGCGGCGGTTGAACGTCAAATAAAGCGACGGGGCGGCAGATTTACCGCCGGCATTTGACTTTACAATGTTTCCCGTTGCTGCGTGACATCTTCGCCCTGTCTCTCCGTTCTTTTGTCTTTATTTTGATTATTTTACCCTCCTAGAATAGAGTAAAATAATGGCGTTTAAAACATTTTAATTTACTCTCGTTCTTTTAAAATCTCAATTTATTTAGGTATTTATCCAAGAAAATAATATTATTTATTATTATTATTGTATGATACAATCTGTAATACCACTGCAGATAATTTATTGAAATAAATAAACAACATTTTTTTAATATCAGTGGCCTTTCAGCGAAATTTAAACTAAACAAGTTTTAAGAAAATGTGCTGTACTGCTTTTTCTTTAAACAAGGATTGGCTTATTCTTTAAATTTTTTATCTAGCTTTTAAAATACTTTTTAGAACAGTCTTTAAAACACCAAAAGGTATGTTCCATCGATTTCAATGTGTAAAACCATATAACCAAAACTCCGTCTGTCAGCACAGTCAGTATTCATCTGAAAACGGCTGAAGATATTGGCCAGTTAAAAAATATCTGAATTCGAATTTTGACTTTGAATTTAGACTTAAAACCTGAATTTAGGCTTTAATTTCTGCATTCAAATTTTACACTCCAAATTAAGACATTTATTTCAAATTCCAGATTGTCTTTTAAACTAAAACCTTAACCGAAATGTTTTGTAGGATTTTATTTTATGTTTTATTCACTGTCAAGGTTTGTCATCAAAAACCTGATTCACTCATTAGATACTTGAGCCCTTCTTAGAGATAATAAAATTTTGTAAAAAAATATAAATCCCAAAACCTTAATAAATTTTATATCGTTTTTGTTTATAATTCAAATTTAATTTTTTTTTCTGAATTTACACTTTAGTCTGTGAATTTATACCTAAACCTTGAACTTAAACTTATGTCTCTAAATTCAAATTTACACTCTAGATTTGGACTTTAGTCTCCAAATTCAAATTTACACTTGAATTCAGACTTTAGTCCCTAAATTTAAATTAACACTCTGAATTTAGACTTTAGTATCTTAATTCAAATTTATACTCTCGAATTTGGACTGTAGTCTTAAAATTTAAATTTATACCCTCAATAATTCAGACTTTGAGTCTCTAATTAAAATGTTCACTCTCAATTCAGACTTAGGCTCTAAATTCAAATTTACACTCTGACACTCTGACTTTAGACTTTAGTGTCTAATTCAAATTTTACGATCTAAATTTAGATCTATAGTCTCTAAATTCAAAGTTACACTAATGAGATTTAAACTTTAGTCTATAAATTGAAATTTACACTCTGAATTTAGACTTAATGCTTTAAATTTAGACTTAAAACCCTGAATTTAGACTATAATGTGTGAATTCAAATTTTATACTATAAATTCAGACTTTAATCTCTGAATTGCAAAAACTAAAGAAATTGTAGATATATCGTTTACTGTTTAAATAGAAGTGCCCAATCAGCCCAATCAATTCCCTCGCGATATCTTTATCAAAATCAGCGCCGTCGAATAAAGATATTTACCGAAAGAATTAGTAATTTATACCGTTAACCCCGGAGTTGATTGTAATACCAAAATTGGATTGATGGCAAAGATCTGTGTGGCGAGAAGCGCATATGGGGCAGTTAACTTAATTTTATATCTTTGCGACCCCTTTTCGTTTTGCTGAATCACGGGGGTTGTCCAAACATTGAGAATTTAGATAAGCGATTTATTTCTTTTGATACAAACACTGGTAATTTACACCCTATATTGTTGGATTTTCGTCTGATTGTATAAGGAGGAGTAAGTTCCATTTAATTATGGATTTTTACTACTAAATTTAGCATTGAACCGGATTGTTTGGGTTCATACAAAGTATTTGATAATTTCCTAATTCGTAGGTTAAGAGAAAAAAATTTATTTTGTAATTTTGTCGTTACGACGTTTCGGCCTGGGTGGGCCTTCATCAGGTACATTTTGACAAACAACTAATATCTAAAATACAAACTTTTTGTTTTTTTTATATTTAATAAATTATGATGAGTTTACCTTAAATGAGGGCTTCCATTTAAACAAAAAACATTTACAACCTGCGGTCGCAACATTTAACATATACCACTTCACATATATGTACAAGAACATCCACAAAATTAAAACAACTAATAACTAAAACAACCACAACGGTTTTCTTTTTGTTTTGATAATTTTTTTATATATTATGAATCCATAGGCATTTTTTAAATTTTGTTTGATATTACTGGTGCCATCTATTTTTTAAGGAAGAGATTTAACTATTTTGGTTTAATATTATTACAGGTAACTGTAATTCTTATATTGATGGGTATTGAAAGATTTCTTTGCTCGCAAAACCAAATTACATGTAGAAATTTTTATTATGATTATTATTATTTTACTTTGTAAGTGTGGCCCTCTTGGAGAGGTAGTAAAAAGTAAATCTAAAATTAGTTTGTTCTACGTTTTGGGTGTCCTTAAATTAATTATTAATTAGCTGTTGATACTGCCTACTCAAATTCTTAGTATCTGCCCTAGTGTTAACTGCATTTTTGTTTCTTTGTATATATACCATCTCCAAAAACTCTCTTTTTTTTGTATTTGTTTCTGTTTTGAGAATTTTTGTATTGTCGAAATTAAAAGTATGTTTTTTCTCTATAGAATGATTTGTAAGAGCTGTTTTATTGTGTTTGTCGTGCTAACATAGCGGACATCTGACGTTTCGCCCAGCGTAGTGAGCTTTTTCAAAAATATATATTGCGTTCAGGCAACAACCTACAAACAATTACAAAAATTACTATTTTTTTATCACAAATTAAAATAATACATAACAACACATTTAAAAATAACTTTACATAACACTAATTTTACAGAAACGCACCTCGAAAAAGATTGTTATAGGCTCACATCTTATTTTAATTTAATAAAATAAAGAGTATCTGTTGTAGGAATTCTTTTTTTTTTATTTAAGGAAGCAAGAAGGTTTTTATTTTTATGTAATTCTTTTTATTATTAAAATAAAATAGAAATTGATTTTCTGCTTTACTTTGGTTGAATTTATTTACTATATTATAATACAGACAGAAAAAATTTGTTGAAATATTATACAGTTTGTCGTGGTTTTAACCTGGATAAAAGCTGAATTTAATAAATTAGAAAATGTCATTACTCTATGATATAACTCAATTTTTAAAATACCTCACAATTTTTACTGGCATTTTTTAATTTAGGAATTTTAAAAAGTCTTTTAATTGAAATACGTGTAATTTATATATTTCTTATATAACATATATCAATTAAAAGACTTTTTAAACATAAATAATAAAACGAGAGATATTCTTAAAATTGTGTTTTATCAAAAACTGCGTTTTGATTTGGAGTTCCTCATGTAATTATTAAGTGATTTTTTTCTCCTAAATTAAACAACGAAAAAATGCAAGACATAAAATCTGTATTTTTTGCTTACACAGTTAGTGGCGTGCCGTTTTTTGGTAGAAATATTCCTTCTGTTGACGCTCGTGACGCTACTGGACAGGGGCGGTCATAAAACTTTCCGAAGGGGGCCACTCTGTGAAATTTTGTCCGCCCCTAAAAGGAAAAAAATGGACAGAGGTTCAAATTTTGAATAGAAAAACAAATGTCCTCACCTCTTTTATTCTTTCCTTTTCTTAAAGACTTAATTCATCTTTTTCGTTTCTCCTTTTCACATATTTTTGAAGAGCAAAAAAAGTTCCCACTTTTCTATTCCACTCACCACTTACTCCCTCGGGCCGACCCTAGGGGGGCCTTATGATCATTAAATGCCCATATTTGCAAATTATGTTTGTAAAAATATATTGGTTACAAAAAAGATATGGCACTAAGGGGGGGGGCATGGCTCCCCATGCCCCCTCCCTATGACCATCCCTGCTACGGACCCTACTAAATGAAATTATATAAGTGGTACATCACCCCCCGTACTCCCATAAATACTATAGCAAATTCAAACTTCAAAGAATATTTAAGATATTTAAAACAACTATGTTTTACAAGTTTAACACCCTGTAAGTAGAACCTGCCCTTAAATTTTCCTGCAACAACAGTCTGTAACACCCTATAGTTGACAGTTTTTTTATAAACTTTATAATCCTTAAAAAGAACGAAACATTATTCGTTACGATACTGACGTTTCGTAAAAGTTGAGTAACATCTTAAACAATAAACCAGTTACATTAATAGAAACATCCGGAACTGTTCCTGACCAATTTAGACCAGTCTTTACATACGATTTACCCCGAAGGGTGGCCGAAAGCACTCGTGCACAACTAACGTCCACCAGTAACTCCATTGGGCTCTTATGAAAAACGTATCCGGGATGTATTTTGGACCTTTGAAACTTAAAAAGAACCATTGAAGGGAAAAACAACAATGGCTTTCTGTACATGGTGTGTGCATTGTAAAAAGCGTTACATGTGATATGGTTACAGGGGTAGAAATTCTCAATTTTATTTTTCGTTATTGCATTTATTTTTAACCCAATCTAGTTGACATTTGGCACCACCGAGCTTTGCAGATTCTAAAATTTTTAAAATAAAGAACTTTTTTAATACCGCCAGAGGGCACTTTACCTGAAACATAACTTTATATGTCTTTATTGCAAATCTCGCAGCGCCATTTTATAGACAATCAAAAACTTAAAAATAAGGTACTTTCATTAAAGTCGATAAACTCACCGTTTAGCCATACCATCGACATCAGTTCATCAATTTTAATCAAAATTACCTACATACATACAGGGTGACCAGTAACTCAGCCGAAAACTATGGTAATTCTACAATTTGAAATAAGAAATAAACTTCATATAAACATATGTCCTAAACGTCTTAGTTTTTGAACTGGTAGTGTTAAATATTAAAAAAAACTTTTAGTTTAATTTTTAACACCCCTATGAAGTTTTTCTTGTTTTAAATTCTAGAATCACTCCTTCAAGTTTTACTATTACTGGACACCCCTGTATGTATGTAGGTAATTTGATTGAAATTGATGAAAACTTGTGATGTCGATTGGTGGCCTAAACGGTGAGGTTCATCGACTTTAATAGAAGAGTACCTTATTTTTAAAGTTTTTAATTGTCTATAAAATGGTGCCCCCAGCTTTGCGATATCTGTCAAAATAAAAAGTTATAATGTAAATAAATTTTAGGTTTTAGGTAAAGTGCCCTCTGGCGGTATTAAAAAAAGTACTTTTATCTTAAAATTTTATAATCTGCAAAGTTCGATTCGTGTGCCAAATGTCAACTGAATTGATTAAAAAATAAATGCAATATGGCGAAAAACAAAAATAAAATTGAACTTTTAACCCCTGTAACTTGGTAACCAGGGAGATTTCAACATTTTGTCAAAGGACTCACTAATATTATTTTTCATTGCAGAATGACCCCTTAAAATTTCCTAACGCATTTTCCAAACACCTGTATATTAAATGTAATCATTTGGTAAAAACAAAGCGTATTTTATTTAAAAAAACACCATAACATGTTTCTAAATTTACATTATAGACTTAATATGTGACGTAGTTACTAATATATACAGGGTGCCAAATAATTAGAAGAATGTGTGCTATAGTAGCCATTTATTTTTTTAGATAAAAGCAGTAAATTTTCTACTGAGCGTCCACAGTGCATTTTCACTTTAGCACATCAGTGACAGTAGTGCAATTGTCATCATCTCCGCTGGATGCGAAAGGCCGAAGTCACCCTCCGTGCAACCCCAAATTCGGCGGCGGCATGCTGGGACTCCGGAAACCGTCGAAAGTTTGCCGATTTAGGGGTTGCAGGCGACTCTGAGAACACCTCTATACCGGGCATTTCGTATCTAAAATCAAGAAAATTTATACTACTTAAGTTAACTACTCAATCACGTGACTACATTATCGATATATTTATTAGGATGTTCGCAGCCATTTTGAAAAGGTGACAGATCCGTGACAGTTCCGAATTTTTAAAACTCTTTACGGAATCCGCCGATTTTCTTTTTTACTTGTCAGGTATTTTCGTTAATATTATTAGTTTTAAAGATAGCCGTATTTATTTTAATATAATAATAATGTTTTTTGGCCTATACTGGGTGTTGCATCGCTGGGCAGGGACACAGGAAATCCCATGTAATTTTTAATGGGTCAACTATTACTTCTAATTATTTTGTAGAAAAAGTTCTATTGAGGTTTATTGAAGAGCATGTAAATCCACGTCCATGGTAAAAACTTTAGATTTTTCGGTTAACCCATTTGCTTGTTAGATGCTAATATATTTTTAAAAATTGTTACATTATTATCGCCTCATATGTATGAACAACAAATAAAAATACCAGTTAGTACGATTTTTTTGATAATAATAAAGCACTAAATTTCAAAATGACAACGTAATGTCACGCTAACTGGTATTTTTATTGTTGGTCAGAAATATGAGGCGATAATAATGTAACAATTTTTAAAAATATATTAGCATCTAACTAGCAAACGGGTTAACCGAAAAATCTAAAGTTTTTACCATGGACTTAGATTTGCATGCCCTTCAATAAACTTTAATAGAATTTTCTCTAAAATAATTAGGGGAGCCAATAATTGACCCCATTAAAAATTACAAAATTACATGGGATTTCCTATGTCCTGCCCGGCGATGTCAACACCCGGTATAATTATCTACACAAATTTTTGAAAATTGCTCCAATCCGCAGTTCCAAATTTACGCATTTTTTGTCACATCAGGACTAGGCATAAGGTCATCATTATTTTACCAAAACAAAAAATATGACTAGAAACAATTCCAATAGCATTTTTTCAGATTTCTTTTCGGTATCTTAGAAAATTTATAATAAACAAAAATGAAACTTTTTATTACCTTTTAAAACGGTTTATTATGTATACCGGTTCTAGCTAAATCACCCAACACACATGCAATGTGAGGAAAACAGACAGTCTAACGTGAATTTGTTTTTATCTTTGGATCAATCCACGAAGGCCGAAGGCCTAAATACTAACGTACCGTGGGTGTCTTAAGCAGGTAAGGAAGTTTGTTAACACGGAACTTAAAAACTTGAAGATTTGGGGGAGAAGGAAAGACCTCCGCTGGCAGCAGGTTCCACATTCTAGAAACTCTAGGGATAAAAGAACGAACGAAGTGGGTAAGTTCAGGGCCTGTCCAGTTGGACCGTATAGAAATGCATACGCGCGGCACCACGAGTCTCTCTACTGGGAGTTGCAAGTGGAGGGACTATACTGGATAACTCGTCGGAGCAGAAGCCGTGAAAGTATCTATAAAAGAGCGATAGATCTCCTACAGCTCGACGATGGGCAAGAGAAGAAATTATTGTATGATTCATTCTACAGCCTTTGTTGTTGCTTTACTGGCCGATATACCTTTAGCTTTGCTTACACAGTATAAAAAGAGCTTCAAAAGAAAAAAAGTAGGTACATTATTTAAACTTACAAGAGATTTTAGTGACAATTAAAGCTTATGAAAAATTAGTTGATTAACAATCGAATAACGTTAACAAAAATGAAGTTAAGAAGTTTTGCCAAAGAAACTATTCAATTTTCAATATTTTTTTAGTTATGACTACAAAACAAAGTTCTGGATTATTAAAAAATCAGTCTTTCTTAAAAAAAAATCTAAATTTAAAATACCGAACAACCATATTTTTCACGATTACAAGAACTATTTTTCGCAGAAACTAAGAAACACTCACTTCTCAACTAGACTATACGTTCTATCACTTTTCTAAATAAACTAAATACCATTTTTTTCAATATCCTACATCAAATATAGTTTTGCATTTATCACATAATTTCCTTAAAATACCTAACTGTAATATGGTTAAACACATAAACAATAAAACAATACCAATCCATAGAATCCCACAAGTGAGATTTCAGCGTACCGTAAACAATTTTAGCACCTACCGCGACCAACAGATGGCGAAAGTAGTACGATGTCGCTTTGCTAATACGATTACCATCAGACATTGATAGCAGTAGCTGACGAGCAATCGGCCCGATCAGTTAGAGTGAGGATATACGCAAAATTTAATAAAAATAAAATCCCTGATAAATGCGTCGCATCCATAAGATTATTAAATTTATGATTTCAGAATAGGACATATCGATGGGTTTTGGACAAAACATCGTAAGCGACATTCGTCAGTTTTACGGGAAACGTTTTTTTTTTTCATTGGCTTTATTTCAGATGAAGATATATTCTATATTGGTGCGGCGGTTCTATCTTTTGTCTGACTTTAATTTTTTTTTGTGTAGTATCCAATTTAACCATAAAAAATCCTAACCAAAAGGCTAGGTTAGAATACATCCTCAGCTGTATAGAAAATCGTTCGCGGTAAATAAAAATTCCGAACTAATAAATAACAAGAAATGCGTTTTAAAACACATTCTAAACCAGTTCGGTTCTAGTTCAGAATCAGTTCATTACTAGACCCGCGAACAAAGCTAATATTTTCCAAGATTATGTACCTACATAGAAGCACGTTGTAGGTATCCGTCTTACTACAGAAGCCACTTATAAAATATAATGAATTTTTTACAATTTACCATAATTCGAACAAAAAATTCACATACATAAGTTAAAGCGTTTACTGCAATTTTTTCTCCTAACAAGCGCTTCGTACTTGACATACCAAATGAAGCGAAACTAGTACTTCTAGGTACTAAGATCTTTATCATTGGTCACTTAATTCCACACGTAGAGCTGGTAAACAGCCGATTACTATTCCGCGGACATTTTGCTGAATTCCATTTAGGTTAAACGTTTTAGGTCTGTGCAAATCCTTGCAACATCACTAACAGAAAAAATTGTTTATCTTTCATATTTCATCCAGTTTAGTAATACGCAGTTTTTGAAAAAATACATTATTTAGATATACCCTACAATTTTTATTGCTCGTTTTCTATTTATGAATTTTAAAAAGTTTTTTTATTTATATTATGTTATATTTTTGAATTAAAAAAACATTTTACCATCTATACAGTGTGGGCCAAATTAAACTTGAACACTTTTTAACTAATAATAACTTTCTATCTGTTGACCTTACTTTTTTCCATTTTTAAGGGGCTAATAGGTTTTGTCTACGTTTGCCAATTTTTGGTCATACAGGGTGTTCATTTAAAAACTTTCCACTTAAGTGATAGTGAAGATATTTATTGAGAGGAAACGGTTTTTACAAAAGTTGGACAGCGCCCTTTAACCCCTTAACCACCAGGGCCACCACCCCAAAATTCTTAAATGAGAAGGCGGTTCAGTGATACATCATTTTAAAGCTCCTGACGAGTACTTTATAACCCTAGAATATGAAGTCAATATCTTCACCTATTACAAAATGGCGGTACTTTAAAATTACCTAAATACCTGATTTGGATGGCCATATTTCGAAACTAATAAAGTTAGATGTACCTAATGTGGTGTTTTCTTAAAGCTCTTTTAAAGGTCTTTTTAATGGTGATACTGGTAGTAATATACAGGGTAGAAGAAAAAGTACATATTTTTTTATTTAAGAACCCTGTATATTATTTTACCATTAAAAAGATCTTTAAATGAGCTTTAAGAAAATACCACATTAAGTACATCTAACTTTATTAGTTTCGGAAATATGGCCATCCAAATCAGGTATTTAGGTAATTTTAAAGTACCGCCATTTTGTAATAGGTGAAGATATTGACTTCATATTCTAGGGTTATAAAGTACTCGTCAGGAGCTTTAAAATGATGTATCACTTGACCCTCCTTCTCATTTAAGAATTTTGGGGTGGTGGCCCTGGTGGTTAAGGGTTAAGGGGCGCCGTCCAATTTTTGTAAAAACGTTTCCTCTCAATAAATATCTTGACGTGTTTCGGCGATTTTCTCAAATCTGTCTCGTTTCGAAGATAACTTGAGTGGAAAGTTTTTAAATGAACACCCTGTATATATTTAAACTAGGACTGGACTTACGGGACTTTTTCCAAAATGATGCATTAAACTTCGTTGCAAAAAAAATATCTACAATTAGGCTAATGCGTTTTTTAAAATAATTCACTGTTAAGTTAGGTCAGCATCCAACCCAGTAACCATGGTAACCTCACATTTAGGATTTTAAAGGACACTAAAAAAGGTACTTCTTTAAAATCGAGAGAAATGCATGCTTTATGGGGAGCATCATTTATCAAAAATAATTATAATTCCCAAACCCTCGAATTGTTGGGCAGATTCGCTTTTACTAAATCATTTATCATAGTTTGTCTACAAGAAAAACGTATTAGCTTAATTGTAGCTAAATCAGATTTCTTTTGCAACAAGGTTGAACACAGTATTTTGGAAAAAGTCCCGTAAGTCCAGTCCTGTCTAAATCTATGGGAACAAAATTGGCAAACGTGGAGAAAATATATCTTATTAAATTACTATTTTTACTAAAACACGCTCTATTGTGCATGTAACAACAAAAAAAAATGTCTTTTAACTTGTTCTGTAAGAACCTTTTAAACGTTCCTGGGAAGAGGGCAATTACACCATTTGCAATTCCCCCATCTTGTCTACGCCAGTGCCTGTCTAAACAAGACTATTGGCCTCTTTTATATGACTTCCCTGTAAGAGTTAGGTAATTGTAGCTTTTGGGATAAGCCTTTTCATATTTTCATGACAAAATTTAAAAGAGTTATAGACTAAAGTCCCAAACCGCTTACAGATATTTAGTATGTCAATGTCATATATATTGTTACAGTGCTCACAGCACTGTCCTACTTCGACAACCATATCATTTGATTTATTCCATAATCCACTATCATTAAGTTAAATCGAGCAGCCATCTAAGAATTCTATTACGGCAATAACAAGCCCAAAACGATTGGGTTCGGGCTCATAGTAATTATTAGCTATAAATCTGCATATCATCGCGATACACGTTACGTCGTTGTCGTAGCTTAGCGCTGCCGCGGCGCTACGGCGAGGCTACCGAAGGAGTGATCGCAGTAAATGTTGATGTAACTGCAAGAAGCCATTGTCGTAGTAACGATAATCTGTATTTATTTTTAAAGAGATATACCTTTTTACTTTTTATTTCTTGTTTTTTCTGTATCTACGCCCGTCAGATAAGCTCCCAATTAATTTATCTCTTTCTGGTTTAACGCAAGTTCCAATAAATATGTCTTTGTCTTTCATCATGGCAGGCTATCGTAGATGGAGCAATCATCGCTTTGCCCTGGTTGCCAAGTTGTTTACAATTTCTGCATGTAAACTTTAATGTCCTTTTTGGCTCACATCTAATTAAGAGAAAGAAAATATACCATGAATCGAATATTTTTAACTTGACAACGTTGCCGCAGGCAGTCACGCCGAAATGTTAATCGATATTTGTGTTTGATATTTTCAATGGCCGATTTGTTTGGACAGTTTGTTTACATTTTCTGTGATTTATTGTGTGTTTCGTGGTTTTTACCTTTAATTGGACTTTGAATATTGACTTTTATTAGTGATCACAGTGTATATATTAAATTTGTGCTTTTCAACAGATAATTTAAGGTAATATTGACATGGTTATCTGTAAGAAAAAATCTTTATAAAAACCAAATAAATGACATTTTAATAAGGTGTGTGTAATTATTGAACTAAACCCCAATATTTTATATTAATAGGAAACAAAAACAAGTACCTAACATTAAGGGCAAAAATAGCACAGCTATATAATTTGAATTTGGCGGGCAAACGATAAAGTCGACTCACGCGCCATCTGCGTTTGCCTTCCTTGAAGACAGACAAGGAAGGCCCAGCAGCTATCTCTCTCTCGGATAATTTATTTACATTTAGTTGCTCGTCTCATTGTTGTCTCTGACCTCACTTTTATTTCGTCCCGTTTTGTTTGCTGTTGTTGGTGTGAGCGTGTTTTAAAGTTTTTTCACCTGTTTTTAACTCATATTTTTATAAAAATGACAAAATCATATATGAAATTGACACTGATGACGTTCGAGGAAGCATTCATCTAAAGTTAGGCGGTTATTAAGCCTGCTTGAATCGTTTATATCGTGTTTCAAATCGGATTTAGTGAAGCCAACCCTACTTATATTTCGAGGCTTGACCTTAACGATTCAAGTCACTTTCAAGCGCGTTTATATCGCTTTTTTAAGGCCACTGTTAAGAGCCGCTTTAACTCAAGCTAGCTTCAACTATTCGATATAAACGTAGTAAATTTCTGACACATTTTTATCACCTCACTCTTCTATTTAACCAACTTTAAGAAAAGAAAGAGTTTTACTGTTCGGCTTTATTATTTTTATTTATGTTCAACGATTTCTAGGCTCCATTATTCCCATAAAAACTTAATTGAAGAATAAAGCCCACAACAAAGAATTTAAATGATAATAAAACTTCACATTTTTCAAGAATTTTTATAATTAAATAGATTGATATTATAAGAGAGAAAATTTTGCTGGCAAAAAAGCTCTAGGAATAAAAGAACGCACAATGTGGAAAGTTAGGGGCTTGTCCAGTTCCAATATTAAATTAAGGTTTGGCGAAAGAAATATCTGCATCGCTCCTGCGTTTGCTTTCCAAATCAGGTTTTGAGATTGGTTTAGAAACATGAAAGGTTTTGATATTTTAATGTGCTTTGAGATGGTCATGGTAGCTAAAATTGCCTATGTAAAACTCTTGCCGAATGCAGAGCTAATTATTGTTTTTGACGTGACGTCTTATAGTTTGATGGACCGGCTGCACGCACCAAAAACATTACTTTATGCGGCGTTACCTCGCGCGTTCCATTAAAGCCTTGAAGTGCAAGCGAGAGCGCGGTACGAGCGACAAAGAGGCACAATCTCCGCGTCGTTCGAACATCTGTTTCTCTCCTACTTGAGTGAGCGTGCAGTGAAAAGTGAATATGGTGTCAATTGTTTATAGCAAC
Organism: Listronotus bonariensis; assembly: GCA_014170235.1. Lineage (NCBI taxonomy): Eukaryota > Metazoa > Arthropoda > Insecta > Coleoptera > Curculionidae > Listronotus > Listronotus bonariensis. The sequence continues at coordinate 160,420 of JACEGR010000435.1, read as the reverse complement.
GATAATAGTGCGGCGATAAAGGTAATGATTCTTTCGACGTTGTCACGTTCAACTATCGTCAGTAAACCGACTTTGCAGACAATCGATTTATCTTTTCAATAGCGGCTAATAGCCCAATTATCTTAAATTTTTACCTCTAATTCTCACGGAATGAGCTGAATATCTGTATATACTTTTATTTTGGTACAAAAAATACTCTCCTGAAAATCCCCTATGATATCGTGTGAGGAACTCGAAATATGACAGGTCAAATGTCAAAAAATCAGTTTTTGCAAATATCTCGTTCCTTTACCTTCAATTGCATTTATGTTTATAATAAAAGGTGTAGAACATAAAATTCTTTATAAATTTTATTTTAAGCATTTTTTGTCATACCAACGGATTCGATAATAGAGGGCGCAGTGTGTAAAGCACTTTAGTGTATATACATACCTTAGCACGCAACCAATCTTGATATTTAGCAAATCCTTAAGTAAAAAGACGACATATTAGAACTAAAAATCACGATTGATTGCGTGCTAAGGTATGTACATACAGTAAAATGCTTTACACTCTGCGCCCTCTATCGAATTCAGTTGTTCTGACAAAAAATGCTTGGAATCAATTTTGTAAAGAATTTTGTGTTCTACAATTTTTAAATAAATATAAATGCAATTAAAAGTAAAAGGAACGAGATATTTGCAAAAAATGATTTTTTGACATTTGACCTGTCATATTTTGAGTTCCATCCGATATCATAGGGGATTTTTAGGAGAGTATTTTTGTACCAAAATAAAGGTATGTACAGATATTCAGCTTATTCCGTGAGATTCCGAGATTTACCCTTTAATTTGACTAAAATGACTGGGGTATAGGTATTTTGCCCAACGAAAAAATGTATAAGCAAAATTACAAAAAAAAGTAAAAAGTGGAACAAGAAAGTAATTTGCTTGTTTTTATAGAGATTTTCAACGAACGACTTTTGAAGAAATATTTAGAACAGTCACATCGTCTTCCTCGGTACGACCATGACCGCGGGTTCTCGCGGTTCCGCCGCCGCCTCGTCGCTGGTACTTCGTCGGTACCAGCGGGAAGCGTTGCGGACCACCCGTAAGGGCACACTCGCTCGTCGCGGGGGTCGTACCCGCGAACGGTTCCAACTCAACGGTTCCATTCATGCAAATTGCCCGGATTAGGATATTTTTATGGTACTCTGTTGATGTTGCGACAGAGATATATATTTCGCGATTGATTTTAGGAGGAAGATCATTGATGCTGGCGAGACTAGAGATCCTCTCTTATTTTCGGCGAGAATGATTCATTTTTCTCTCGTTTAAAGGTTTTTGTTTCGCTGAGAATTTTTCGCTTCTTGCGAGGTCTCTCTGTCTTTTGAGCAGGGATACCAAATAGGTTAAAATAAACTGATTGTGGCTGTGTTCACGTGAAATTATAGAAATACATTTTGTGCAAAATTCATTATATCCTTAGTTCTACAGGGTGTTACAAAATGTAATGTAAATTTAGGAACAGATTCTACAAATTAAAAATATGAAGAAAATATTATATGAACATGGGTTTTCAAATTCCACATTCTTAAGATACAGGGTGTTAAACTTGTAAATAAATAGTAGTTTAAAAAAACTAAAAAACACGCTTTTATATGCAACCGAACTAAAAATTAGAAAATAATTTTTCATTACAAAGAGTTTGTATTACAGTAATAAACGGTCAAACAATGAATTATAATTATATACCTCAAAATAGAATTGTAATAAAATTTAAGATAATAACAGAATAATTCACTTCAGAGTAAAAAGCGTGGTGTGCATTTTACTATTTTTTCATAACTTTTCCCTCATAGATATTTACAAATGAAATAATTATATCATTTAATATATTGAGCACCCCACGCTTTTATTCTGAAGTGAATTATTCTGTTATTATCTTAAATTTTATTATAATTCTATTTTGAGGTATATAATTATGATTCATTGTTTGACCTTTTATTACTGTAATACAAACTCTTTGTAATGAAAAATTATTTTCTAATTTTTAGTTCGGTTGCATATAAAAGCGTGTTTTTAGTTTTTTTAAACTATTATTTATTTTTAATTATTTAGTTCGATATATCAATTAGTTTTCTGCGGACATGTGATATTGAAATGTTTCACGAACTATTTCGTAATCCAATCATTTCATTTAAAGCTTCACTGTTGCATGGGGTTTCAGAACGCAACTACTCCGAACAAGTTTCTGTCAGCCTTATGCTGAGTGTACAGCTCTTTCTCTGTTACTCTCCTACAGAAAATCTATAAAGGAATTTATTTATCCTGGCGATCCTAATCAGGATAACGGGATACTGTTTGCAGATTATTGCATTGTCATGGGTCCTTGATACGTGTGCAAAGTTTTAAAGAAATCGAATCGCTGGAAGTTGGTGAAAATTAAGCTTAAAGATTCCGTTACATACATACATACATACATACAACCCAAGCTAATAAAAGCGATGTTAAAAAAATTAAATATCTTAAATATCCTTTACCCAAATTTGTTTTAATTTGGCAATGTAATTTATTAAATTAAGGGGTAATTTTTTCATTAACTTAATTACATTTAATAAATCCAGTGTCGTCTCGAGCGGTAACTGAAGCATTAATTATAACAAAATAACGGTATGCCACTGACTGTGGAAATGAGCGTAAAATTTTTCTGCTTTGTTTAAAATAAGCAATTAAAAATACATATTTTATGTCCCCTATTTTTTTTTCGCATCTTGTTTAGTTTAAAAAATAAAAATAAAATACATTTAACTGCATATTTTTGCTTTTTCCTTTTTTAAATTCGGTTAATAATTTTTATTAACAATTATGTAATAACAACAATAAAAACTCATTAAAATAAGGTTAAGGTTCCATAATTTTTACTAAAAATAAGTATATTCGAAATTGTTTAGTCTTTTAAAAAGTTTAACCTCCTGTATCTTGAAATTGAAAATTTTGCGGACCCATTTATTTAAACATTTTTCTAACATTTTACGATGTAGAATCTGCCCTTAAATTTTCTTAACAATTTTCTGTAACACTAGTATAGAGCGCTTTTGATAAAACCATCATCAATGAAATCTGCAAGCAAAAATTAAACTATAAATTCAAAAGATATTAAGCAAATTAAAAAAATGTTAAAATAATATAATGAGCCTGGGGAGCCCCTCAAAGTAAAAGTGAATGAAATGTAACCAAAAAAAAATTAAAGATGAGCAAAAAAAAACAAAAATTAATCGTTTTGGGGGCCCTGGGAGCCCCTGCCTTCCCCTTTAAATACGACCCTGTACTGCAGATCTTAAATACAATTATGAGACCTTTTCTGTTCGTATCTTATAATAATTTACGTCAAGGGTAAACTTATATACTTATACACTTTATATACAGGGCGTCGGCAGGCGAGTGCGGCAATCCCATGAATAATAAAAAAACTTTTTTATGAGGTTGCATACGATATTTTTCTACGACTGTATAAATATTTTCCAAATTAACATTTTATACAGGTTCTTTATTGATTTTAGTTTTTGTAGCACGGCCATTAATATTGAAGAAAAAAAATGGCCTCCTTTTTTTTAGAAACAATTATCCTCTTCATAACTATGTATTTATGTCTTTAAGAATTTTGAGATAATTGTATGTAACTTACTTTTGTAGAAATAATCCAGTAAAACAGTATAAATTCCTTTTAATTTCTGAGTAATCCAAATTCATAATTATCATTAATTTTAAATAATTTCTATTAAATTTATTCGCAAACTGTCAAATTTTAAATTTGGTGGCACATGAACTAAAGAAATAACGACGAAATCAAAGGTATCTTGATCTTTAGTTCAGTTGATATGGCTGTACTGTTATAGATGGGCCCATATTTAATTCATTCTGAAAGCGATGCCGCCGAGTACACAAAAATGATAAAGTAAAGAAACCCTTTTGTGAACAATGATTTGTTGCAGCAGAAAATATTTAACCCGACGAGTTTCTAGTACTACGCCACGTGCCACCGGTTTTATAGTAGGCAGAGGCAGAAATAAGAAAATAGTTTTGTAAGTAGGTGATACGTGTTTTAGCAATGTATTTTAAATTATTTATCTAAAAATATGTAATCAGGCTCTATCCGAGGCTATGTGCATTCTAAAAGTTTGTTTACTTTATCATTTTTTGTGTACTTGGCGGCATCGCTTTCAGAATGAATTAAATATGGGTCCGTCTATACATTGCATATATTCATAATTAAAATAAACTGTAATAGGTATAATGGCAAAACACAAATTCAAAGTGTAAAAAAGCGTCGAATGGGTAAAAACGTAACTTTTTCTAATACTTCATTTAGTATACGAAAATAAAGTAATTTATTTTTATGTCAACGATTGAAAAACATCTTTTTTTTTTTTTTAATGGTTGTGGAAAATATAAATTTTATGTCACATATATTTCTATGTCAAGTTCCAAGATGCCAAATTTAATTTTTCATCATCTTAAGAAATTAAATTGTTACCGGAGAAACCACATTTAAGAAATTCCTAGTAAATAAAACTTTTAAGAAATATGCGTGTCGTAAATTTGACGAAAAACAAACAAATCTAAAAGAAACAGACACTTCTCGTCGACACCATAATTATCACCTCGTTTTCACCCGACAAATCATTATTTTCAAATCAAATTTCGAAATTCTCGCATAACCAAACACCCTTAACGACCCAAATGTGAATCGAAAATTACTAAAACTAAGCAAATAATAGTGTTTTAACGTCATTATCCAGTTGTTATTGTTTTCAACGCTCGTTCAAATGTGTATTATTAAAATACATTTAATTTCGAGACCTAAAAATTAGAGATGTATCGCTAGAAAAAATAACCCACTTCGAAAAATAAAGGTTCCTAATTTAAATGTATCCCCCAAAAAAAAAATGTGAAAAAGGTATACAGGGTGTCCCGTAATTAATTGAACATAGGGTAATATAGGATACCTGACATGAAAATAAAGCGTTTGAGCTCAATATCGCTTAGCAAAATGTTATTGGTTTTCGTTCTACAGGGTGTTAAAACTAATTTTTTACCAAACATTTAGTGAAATATCTCGGAATCCACTGGACAGATTAAAGTGAAATTTGGTGTACTCTTACTATTTGGGATGACGAACACGAATATGATATCTATTTTGCCATTACCACTAGATGGCGCCACATACAATAACATTAATTGATTAAAATGGTCATAACTTTTTGACCTCCCTGTATGCACATTTGCGAGTGGAAATAATAAAACAGCATTTAATTTTGGTCAAAAAAGGTATACTTCTTTGATCTCCAAAAGTAGACCGTTTTCGAAATAAACGACTTTTTTATTAAATAACCGTCAGGAATTGTGGCAAAAGATTGTGGAAGGAGTCAATATCATCAGGGCCCAAGAAGAATCATTATTTGGAGTCAGGCAAAATTTAAATAAAAGAATTAGACAATGTGTCCTAGTGGATGGTGAACATTTTAAACATTTATTATAATCAATAGCCTTTTCTAACTTTATCGTTGTTAATTAAATTTTAGAGTGTTCGTGCGCAACCTAATAAAAAAGTCGTTTATTTCGAAAACGGTCTACTTTTGGAGATCAAAGAAGTATACCTTTTTTGACTAAAATTAAATGCTGTTTTATTATTTCCACTCGCAAATGTGCATACAGGGAGGTCAAAAAAGTTATGACCATTTTAATCAATCAATGTTATTGTATGTGGCGCCATCTAGTGGTAATGGCAAAATAGATATCATATTCGTGTTCGTCATCCCAAATAGTAAAAGTACACCAAATTTCACTTTAATCTGTCCAGTGGATTCCGAGATATTTCACTAAATGTTTGGTAAAAAATTAGTTTTAACACCCTGTAGAACGAAAACCAATAACATTTTGCTAAGCGATATTGAGCTCAAACGCTTTATTTTCATGTCAGGTATCCTACATTAACCTATGTCCAATTAATTACGGGACACCCTGTATAAAAGACCTTTTTCTTCAAATAAATACTAAAATTATGCTTAGCTGTAGTCTTCGCCGCAAAAAGAATGAAGATCTAAATTTTTATTGCATCAGTAATTTTATAAAGCTTATTCAACGAAATTAAATATACAGGGTGATCATTTTTAAGTCGGCACTATTAGTAACTCTTTATTATTGAAGATACGAAGTCGGTTAAATTAGTGAAGTTGTAGTATTTTCTTCCGCTGAATAACGTGCTGCCGACATAAAAACAATTGAACATCGGGTTTTCAACTTTATTGGCGAAAAAATATACTTTTTTTAATATTTATAGAGTATTGCCATCCTTGGGAATACGATAGAAAACTGGAATTTTGCATCATCAATAAATAGATATTTTAAAGACCTTAAAGAATACCACATTTGATATATCTATCTCTTATAGTTTTTGAAATATGGCCATTCGAATCTAAAATAGTAGATATACTTTAATATCTATTGAAAATAATTTTTCATTACAAAGAGTTTGTCACTTCAGAGTAAAGCGTGGGGTGCATTTTACTATTTTTTCATAACTTTCCCTCATAGATATTTGCAAATAGAATAATTATAACATTTAATATATTAAGCACTTACGCTTTTATTCTGAAGTGACAAACTCTTTGTAATGAAAAATTATTTTCTAATTTTTAGTTCGGTTGCATATAAAAGCGTGTTTTTAGTTTTTAAACTATTATTTATTTTTCATTTTTTAGTTCGATATATCAATTAGTTTTTAAAAATAAATGCTCCAGTTTATTCACTAAAAAATTCCTTCGCCATTTTGTCAAGAGACACAGAGGATCTGTAAAGGGAATTTATTTATCCTGGCGGTCCTAATCAGGATAACGGGATACTGTTTTTAAATTATTGCATTGTCATCGGTCCTTGATACGTGTGCAAAGTTTCAAAGAAATTGAATCGCTGGAAGTTGGTAAAAATTAGGCTCAAAGATTCCGTTACATAGATAGATAGATATGTATAGATAGATAGTTACAACCCAAGCTAATACAAGGTGTTCTATTTAAAAAGGTATTTTTTTGCAATGAATCAAAAACGAGATGTTGAATTGTTTTTTTGTTGGCAGCACGTTAATCAGCGGAAAAATACTACAACTTCACACTAATTTAACCGACTTCGTATCTCCAATAATAAAGAAGATAGCAATAGTGCCGACTTAAAAATGATCATCCTGGTATATGTTTTTAATTCTAATAAACACGGCCGTTACGATGTCTCGCGCCGTGGTGCAAGTAAATTTTAGCAGTCCCTCCAACAAAATGTGTATTCAGGTATAAAAAATTTTGAAGAGCAAAAAAAAGCTCCCACTTTTAAAAAATCATTACAATTACAATCCTTTAATCAACAATTCCAGTAACTCTTTTTCTTTCTTTAATAATTTTTAAAGACCAAAAAAGGTCCCCACTCAAGATATTCCACATTTCTTAATCTTTAGACGTCATTTCCTACATTTCCTAAATACCGCCCTTCATGTCATACCTTTTCGCCCTTTATTTCACTATTTTCCGCCCCTTCAGCGTTGTGCCCCTGTGCCTTGCACCACTTGCACCACCCGGTAGGCACGACCCTGCTGATAAATAATAGAAATATAATAAATAAGGATACAAATTGTCCATGAACGCTTTGAAGTGGCACGACATGTATATCTGTCACGTTATCCGTCCGTCTCCAAGCTTACAAGCTTATTTTAAAAATATGAAGGTGTAATAAATGAAGCAAACTTTACCAAAGTGATTAGTTACAGTACCCTCCATAGATAATTCATTTGTCGGAATATCTTTTGAAGTCGGCAAAAAACAGAACCGGACTTTAATTAATTTTTAATTTTCCTATAATTAAATAAACATAGAAACCGTTAAAAATGCTACATATTAAGAAAAATATAAAAAGAAGTCAGAAATACTCTTTAAAATAAGCACAAAAAAAACTATTTCCGCACACATTTAAGATTTGCGTCTGAAACAAACCCGAGTACTCAGTACCCAGTATTAGGGCCGACGCAGACATGACAAAAAAAACAATTCACAACAATCATTTACTATGCTCTAACTCAACCAGGACATTCCTCCCATCGCATTTTAAAAAGAGCCAATAGATAAAGACAGACACTGACCGTTTACTTTTTCTTCTACTCACCTTATCTCGTCGAACATATGAAACCATAACGAAGCTTTGGTAGAAAGATATTAGTCCGGTCAAATATGGGTAAAATAAAATATCGATTTTTACCCAATAATAAGTTTTTCGATTATTTTAGGACAACAGACAGTTTCTCTCGTAAACAATATTTGTAAACAGATAAATTTCTATTTATAATAAAAAGTACTACAGTTCGCACAATCGAGATTTGCGTCTGAAACAAACCCGAGTCCAACCCAGTACTAGGGCCGGCGCAGATATGACAAAAACCAATTCACATCACTTACTATGCTCTAACTAACCAGGACATTCCTCCCATCGCATTTTAAAAAGAATCAATAGATAAAGACAGACACTGACCGTTTACTTTTTCTTCTACTCACCTTATCTCGTCGAACATATGAAACCATAACGAAGCTTTGGTAGAAATATATTAGTCCAGTCAAATATGGGTAAAATAAAATATCGATTTTTACCCAATAATAAGTTTTCGATTATTTTAGGACAACAGACAGTTTCTCCGTAAACAATATTTGTAAATAGATAAATTTCTATTTATAATAAAAAGTACTACAGTTCGCACAATCGAGATTTGCGTCTGAAACAAACCCGAGTCCAACCCAGTACTAGGGCCGGCGCAGACATGACAAAAAAACCAATTCACATCATTTACTATGCTCTAACTAACCAGGACATTCCTCCCATCGCATTTTAAAAGAACCAATAGATAAAGACAGACACTGACCGTTTACTGTTTCTTCTACTCACCTTATCTCGTCGAACATATGAAACCATAACGAAGCTTTGGTAGAAATATATTAGTCCGGTCAAATATGGGTAAAATAAAATATCGATTTTTACCCAATAATAAGTTTTTCGGATTATTTTAGGACAACAGACAGTTTCTCCGTAAACAATATTTGTAAATAGATAAATTTCTATTTATAATAAAAAGTACTACTGTTCGCACAATCGAGATTTGCGTCTGAAACAAACCCGAGTCCAACCCAGTACTAGGGCCGGCGCAGACATGACAAAAAACCAATTCACATCATTTACTATGCTCTAACTAACCAGGACATTCCTCCCATCGCATTTTAAAAGAACCAATAGATAAAGACAGACACTGACCGTTTACTTTTTCTTCTACTCACCATATCTCGTCGAACATATGAAACCATAACGAAGCTTTGGTAGAAATATATTAGTCCGGTCAAATATGGGTAAAATAAAATATCGATTTTTACCCAATAATAAGTTTTCGATTATTTTAGGACAACAGACAGTTTCTCCGTAAACAATATTTGTAAATAGATAAATTTCTATTTATAATAAAAAGTACTACAGTTCGCACAATCGAGATTTGCGTCTGAAACAAACCCGAGTCCAACCCAGTACTAGGGCCGGCGCAGACATGACAAAAAACCAATTCACATCATTTACTATGCTCTAACTAACCAGGACATTCCTCCCATCGCATTTTAAAAGAACCAATAGATAAAGACAGACACTGACCGTTTACTGTTTCTTCTACTCACCATATCTCGTCGAACATATGAAACCATAACGAAGCTTTGGTAGAAATATATTAGTCCGGTCAAATATGGGTAAAATAAAATATCGATTTTTACCCAATAATAAGTTTTCGGATTATTTTAGGACAACAGACAGTTTCTCCGTAAACAATATTTGTAAATAGATAAATTTCTATTTATAATAAAAAGTACTACTAGTTCGCACAATCGAGATTTGCGTCTGAAACAAACCCGAGTCCAACCCAGTACTAGGGCCGGCGCAGACATGACAAAAACCAATTCACATCATTTACTATGCTCTAACTAACCAGGACATTCCTCCCATCGCATTTTAAAAGAACCAATAGATAAAGACAGACACTGACCGTTTACTTTTTCTTCTACTCACCATATCTCGTCGAACATATGAAACCATAACGAAGCTTTGGTAGAAATATATTAGTCCGGTCAAATATGGGTAAAATAAAATATCGATTTTACCCAATAATAAGTTTTCGGTTATTTTAGGACAACAGACAGTTTCTACGTAAACAGTATTTGTAAATAGATAAACTTCTATTTATAATAAAAAGTACTACTGTTCGCACAATCGAGATTTGTGTCTGAAACAAACCCGAGTCCAACCCAGTACTAGGGCCGGCGCAGATATGACAAAAAATCAATTCACATCATTTACTATGCTCTAACTGGCTAGGACATTCCTCCCATCGCATTTTAAAACGAACCAATAGATAAAGACAGACACTGACCGTTAACTTTTCTTCTACTCACCATATCTCGTCGAACATATGAAACCATAACGAAGCTTTGGTGGAAAGATATTAGTCCGGTCAAATATGGGTAAAATGAAATATCGATTTTTATCCAATAATAAGTTTTTCGGATATTTTAGTACAACAGACAGTTTCTACGTAAACAATATTTGTAATTAAATAAATTTCTATTTATTTCTAAGGATATTTATGTAATAACAATTAAATTTGAATACTTTTATGAAAAAACCTAATACACAAACAAATAAAATATCGATGGATTTAACTAATACCGTTAACGGTATTCTAAATCTACGTCGAAAGCTCCCAATTTTACGCCATTAAAATAGATTTAAATTTAGGTAATTTTCGATTTGCCCGTGTTATTATTACCGCTTCGACAAACATTGTCATTCGTACTCTTCCATTATATTCTATTTATTAAAATCAACAGACTAAATTTGGTAATTTCGGGGGATTTTGTAATCATTAGTCCAGATGCTTAATTGAAATTCAGCCGGTTATTTTAAGGGTTTTGTAGAATGCTTATTATTTCGTCATATTCGTTTGTCTCTCTGGCAGTTACAAAGTTACTATACAGGGTGTCTCACGAATAACTGTGGCGATCGATTTCTCAAAAAGTATACCATGGAGGTTAATTATTGACTCCACTGAACATTTTACAGAAAAAAATGTAAGAATAACTTTTGAGAAGACCAATGTGACAAACCCGTGTACGAAGTTTGAAAAAAATTAATTAGCGAATCTTGAATTATTCAATTAAATGTAATTTGAAAATTACCAAATTTCGGTTCAGGTAAAACCAAGCAACAGCAGCTGGCAGCAATCAAACATATTTTTCTTTTAAATACTGACTGTCACTGATTTATTAACACTTTTCCTCATGTCAGTGACAACATTTATCTTTTAGGTGTCTATTTGGTTTTACCTGAGCCGAAAATTTGGTAATTTTCACTGATCTCGATGGATTGCCAATGTTATTACCTGCGCAAAACAAAAGTTACATTTCATTGGCGAAAAAACCGGTTTGTGCGCAAGCCAGTTGAAGGTAAACGCACCCGGCTCCAAACAAACTATCCGCATTATAAAAAGAATTTGTTGACGGCGTCCTGGTTTTCTGTTCGAAGTACGGTAGCTAATGAGCGTTACGGTCAGACCGCAGACAAAGGGTATGGGGTACCGGTGTTTGTATTTTGCCACGGCTTTTAAGTGCGCATGTTCGTCGCCCACTGCGCGAGGTCGTAAAAATCCGAAAAATGCTTCTTGCCACTGCGGATCTAAATGTAGGTTATCTATGGTAATTTTACATTTAATTGAATAATTCAAGATTCGCTTCTTAAATTTTTTGAAACTTAGCACGAGGGTTTATCATATTGTTCTTAAAAATAGTTTATTTTAATTTTTTAGACCTTTTACCTTGCTTTCGTTTGCTCTTCACTTATGTCTAGTTCTTCAGTCTTATGATATTGTTTTACTAACTGTAGTTGTATAAAATTGTCATTCAGGGTCTTGAAACCTTACATTATTTTATATTATATCATGTCTGAAATACTACAACTGGTACAAAATACCATTTTCTTTAATTATGTATGTGAATGACAGACATGACGTTAAAACAAATTCATTGATTGTGTCAAAAAATTCCACTATAATTCGCTCCAGGGTACCCCAGACAGAAGAATTTTTTCGATAAATACTTGTGTTGTCATGATAATGCAACCAAAACTACATATTTGATTGGTCAAAAACAGTGGTGTGGAATTTTCAATCTAAATTCTTTATTTTTGAGACACTCACAAAATTTTTCATTCTTAAATGTCTTCATTTAATGCAGAACTCCTTTAATCTGGCTGACCAATTAATTATTCATACTGACCAATGTTAACCATTTTGTGACCAAATGCATCCTTTTTGATTAAACAATGTTTGATTAATTTGAGGCGCTAAAAATGTTTCGATGACCTGATATTTTAAACACGCTGTAAAAGTTGGTATATGGATGACCAATTCGTCACACTTGGTGACCATTCCGTAACCAATTTGGAGCTGTTCTTCAAACCTCAAATTTCACATTTTGGATCGCTAAATAAATGGAGCATACAAAAACTCCCCCAAAAGTTTTACCTTTAAAACATCATTTTTATGCAGTATCAAAGACCTGCGGTCCTACTGACTCTTCGGTCGTTAAAAATCTATTAGTGCATTTTTTAAATTTATTTCTGCTGTCAGCCAATTTTGTCAGTTTTTGTTAAAAAATGAGCGGGAGACCGAACCCTTATGCTCGAGGCTGAAACTCATAGAGAAGTAATTGTTAGCAAAAATATCTTTTATATGAGCAGCGTTCGCGGCTTAGTAAAATCCTCAATTTTTAGTAACAGTTCTGTGTTCGCGGGTTACAATGGAATCAGTTCGTTACCGGTTCGTAACCTGATTAGCAGTCCTGGGATTTTTGTTGGAACTAAAAGTTCAGTTCGGAATTTCATGCGCATTGTCGACATAGTCAGCTGTTTTCTGTTTTTGTGGTACAAATATAAACCGTTGTATTACAGTTTATTTGTTTCTGTCACTTTTAATGCGGGTTAATATACCTGTTGAATATTTTTTTATAATTTTGTGATTCTGAGCGTATATAAACAAAGGATTTTTAATTGTATTCCGTATAAATGTATGTATGCAATAAAATAAATAAAGATTTAATTAAAAATATAGACAATATTACAAGATTCTACCATTTCTTGTTGTTTGAATTTTATCTTTAGCTAAATACACATACTTATGTTAAAAACGAGAGGAGGCAGGGAATCCCTCGTCTTCCGCCGAGAGACCTCGAGTGGCTTTCGACAGTATAACAATTTACCTTTTTGTTTAATTTTTTTTTTTAATGTAGTATCCAATTTAACCATGAAAAATTCTAACCAAAAGGCTAGGTTAGAATACATCCTCAGCTGTATAGAAAATCGTTCGCGGTAAATAAAAATTCCGAACTAATAAATAACTAGACATGCGCTTTAAAACAATTCTAAACCAGTTCAGTGTTGGTTCAGAATGAGTTCATTACTAGACCCGCGAACAAAGCTATTGTTTCTGTATAGTTATTGCCGTGATTGTCTCAAAATTAAATTCGGTACACAGGCACTATGTATGCGTTTAATGCGGACTTTCTTTCTGCATATGCGTGAAAAGGAGACGATCTAAAGCAACAACAAAGCAAGTCCCATGCGTCACCCTATTTGACGCGTAAACAGTCACCGAAAACGTGATTGTTTGGACGCAAATAACTTTAAAACAGTTAAAAATATGCCTAAGTACCCCCAACACTTGAATTGACCATAAAATCCAAAAATGGATAATAAATGGGATGTTTTATTTAAAAAAACCTGAATTATGGTGAAAGTATTTTGTCTTTCATACAATTGATTTTATTTTATTACGATTTTCAAATTATCCGAGCTATAGTATGTTAATTTACTATCTTTAAAGGTCTTAAAAATACAGGAAAGTCCGAAAATATACCGTTTTTACTCTTAAATGGAATGCCCTGAACAAAATTTTACTAAAAAAGAAATGAGTGGTATTACAGATACCTTTTTCTTAAAATTACCTAAGAATTAACACCTTTAAGGATCATAATTTTATTTTGAAACACCCTGCAGATATAATTTTATAACATATTTCCAGCAAACACTATTTGCCGGCAATGAACATTTTTCATATTGGCATTGATAGTAAAGCATTGGCAATTGGTGGCAATATTATGCCAACATCTAATACGCATTAAAAGTTAACCCTAAATAAACACTCAATTGCCAATAAATTTTACATGCAGGCGAATTGCCGGCAAGCCTACAAAAATGGCGGCATACCAATCTTGATTAAATAAAACATGCCTTTTTTGTTGCAGGCAAATAAATATTGGATTTTGAAGGCAAACCTTCAACGCATATTTATACTTTTTAAACCATATTATTAACATTGGTATTTAACTAACATTAAAGCAATTTTTTTGATCTGTTTTATTTATAATGGCGGCTAAACAACATTATTTTATGTTTTTTTTACATAATTTAAAGGAAATGGCCTTTTCATAACATTTTATTGTTAAAAATCATGCAAATAAAAATTAGGTCAAACAAAATGTTTATTATGTATTTTGGAGCGAATAAAATTAAAATGATGGTAAAATTAGCTACGTTAATTTCGACCGAAGGTGACCGCTTTGTGCATTTGTTTTCTACGTGGTTTTCTAGCTTTTTAGTTTCTTTTTTAAAGAAAAGAGTTTTTTAATAGACATAATTAAATGTATTCATTACCTAATAAGTGTGTGCTGTGTGATTAATTGGTGATGGCTAGTCGAGAAGGCAAGATATTCAAGTAGACTGTTAGGAGCTGTAAACATTTTGTTTAAAACTTTATTGAAAGTTTTAAAGACGTGTTAATAAAAATATTATATATATTTCATAGTTTTTTTGACATACCGATAGATGGCGTAATGGACAATAAACTACTACGTTTCTGCAATATCTTCGCTTTTTATCGTCTAAACCGTACCCATTAGACAAAAATAATTCGAAAGCGGTCTGCGGTAGGTGATCTCACTTAGCTTTGAAAGAAATATCTTCGGCTAGTGTAAAAATCTGCATCTCCAAGTTGGACAGTGTTCCGAGAGATGTTACTTTGCATTGCGAGGAAATTGCATGCAGTATATTTTTGATACCTTTTTGCCAATGCCTTGCCAGAGTAAAGAGTGTTGGTAATGCCAATAAATTAAATGTACAACGCCGGCAAAAATGTTATATGGGTTATTATCTATGTTGTTCTAACAAAATTATGGTCCATTTTTTTCTGACGAAGGTCTATATAGGGATTGCTCATCTATGTATATTAATGCTCCAACACGGTACCTAAAAGTGATGAAATATTTTAGGGCACAACAAAATTTATTACCCAAAATAAATTTTGCGGTTTAAAACGTGACAGCTGGCTCTTGTATTTATTTGCATGAAGTAATTAAAAATACGCACTCCTTAATTTTGATGGTTGATTAAAATAAGGTTATTGAAAATAAATAGAGCAGAAACAGATGCTAAAAATGTACAAAATTAACATACAGGGTGTCCGCTAATTATTGGTACACAGATTCCATATGGCAAAATAAAACGATTGAACCAAACATATAGATGGGTCCACATTTACTTCATTCTGAAAGCAATACTGCCAAGTACACAAAAAATGATAAAGTAAATAAACCTTTTCGAAGGCACATAGCGCTGACAGAGCCTGATTTCCTATTTTTTAGATAAATAAAAAATCACTGCCAAAACACGTGTCGCGTACTTAAAAAAATATCCTCTTATTTCGCCTCTGCTTTGCCATAAGACCGGTGGCACGTGGCGTGGAACTAGAAACTCGTCGGGTTGAATATTTTTTGCTGCAATAAATCATTGTTCACAAAAGGGTTTATTTACTTCATAATTTTTGTGTACTTTGCGGTATTACTTTCAGAATAAATTAAATGTGGACCCATCTATACCTATATCTAAAAGTTAATAATAAGGAAGATACAGGGTGAAAAAAATAAGTTTAATTTGTTTCGCTGACAATACGCCTTTCCTTGGTGTTTTTAGGTAGTATGATGATAATGCCTAAATAGGCATATACACGTTGGACAGGCTGGTCTTCAAGTAAAACTGACACTATATGAATTTGCATAGAGTCCCGCCGTTAGTTCAGTATATACACGGTTGCATTTAGCGTTGAACACAGGGTTGGGTGGGGGGATAATTCTCTACAAAGCAGAACACCACCAGTTAATAGGACTCTTTGTTTGACCTCCGGACAGTGCGGACGTGCTTAGAGGACTACAAAGTTCTTCCCGGAGTGGCGGCTAGAGGTGTCGTACGAACGTTTTTTACCTTCGGGGATCAAGGAAAGATTCACGCTAAATTGACGGCATCTTTCTTCTGGATCTAAGCGCTGTGAGCGAAGATTCCTATAAGCTGATGGTATCCTGTTTGGTGGTGAACACGAGGTATTTCTCAAATGGTGGGAAATAGATGGGCGTGCCATGGGAACTGTCAGTAGTGAAAGTGAAGGTTATACGTAACACCAGTAGCAGATCTTGGTTTGACAGCCGACAATTTATGCATTGCATCGATTGTTGAATTGTTTGTTTTCTTTTTGGAATTTCTGGGAGCTACGAGCTCGATTATCCAGATTTTCCGACGACGAAGCCCTGGAAAGCATAGTCTGGAAGGGGGAGAGTGGTGGATTGGACCTGAAGGGACCAAAACCAAGAAAAAAATAGAGAGAGAGAGAGAGAACACCACCAGTTACCCCCTCCTCCGAGAAACTTGAAAAGCCAATTTTTTTGGGGTCGCAACTTCAGGGTCCCTTTGCCTCGGGATAATAAACTGCCAAAAAAAAAAATTCTGAATTCAACACTGTTTAAACTTACTCACGAGCTCTCACTAACGGTGTCCATTAATAGTTTTCTGAAATGTTATGCGTTGTTTTTATAGGTGCTAGTTTCTAACCAAACCACAAACCAAAAATTAGAAAATTTCTGTATACAGGGTGTTTAATTGATGGCTAAAACTACAGGGTATGATTCCTTAGCCCATTTTAGGCCTTAACTCCCTAACTTTTAGGGTAAAGGGTGTTAAAGTTTTAAGGAAAAAATCTTATTCTTATCATAACTTTAAAACTGTTAGAGATATTTTAATGAAATATGGCACGCACCTACTAGGCACTATTAGGATTTTTTTAATGGAGAAGATTTTAAAACATTTTTACCAGTTGCGTTTGTATGATAATACTGAATATTTAAAAAATGGTACGCCATTGCTTTTCCAAAAATAAAAATATTTTTTTAATCCTTATTTTTTTGATTGAAATTTGATTGCTTCTCTTTTTTCTTCCGATGCACCGCTTTCGCATAAAAAAAAACTGAAAATAGAGCACCAGCCTACATATTTTTTTTTAAATGATTTCGCTCTACCTAACATGCATTAAAACGATTTTTTTACGCAAAAACGGTGCATCAGACAAAAACATCATGAGGTCAAATTTGTTGCAAAATAAATAGACAATAGACAAAAAGATAATTTTTAATTTTGAAAAAGCAATGGCGTACCAAATTTTTTTTTGAAAATTCCTCAGTATAAATCCGGTATGGATGCCAATGGTAAAACTAATTAAAAACCTTCCACATTAAAAAATGCCTATTGGTAATAAGTAGGTGCATGCCAAATTTTATAAAAATATCTCGAGCAGTTTTAAAGTTAGAATAAAAATACAGTTTTTTTCCTTAAACTTTAACACCCTGTAGGTCAAAAGTAAAGGGATTTAGGGGTTAATATAAACTTTTCTTCCTAAAATGGGCTAAGAAACCATATCCTGTATTTTTCGCGCAGAAAGGCTTCCCTCTCTTGCCCATCGTCGGGCTGTGGGGATTTATCGCTTTTTATAGGTACTTCCATAGCTTCTGCTCTGAAGAATTTGTCCAGTATAGTTCCTCCACTCACGGTTCCCAACAGAGAAACTCGTGGTTCCGCGCGTATGCATCCCTATACGGTCCAACTGGACAGGCCCCGAACTTCTCACTTTGTTCGTTCTTTTATCCCTAGAGTTTCTAGACTGTGGAACCTGCTGCCCGTGGAGGTATTTCCTTCCCCCAAATCTTCAAGTATTTAAGTCCCGTGTCAACAAACTCCCTCTTACCTCGCTTAAGACACCCACGGTACGTTAGTATTTAGGCTTCTAGCCTTCGTGATTTGTCCAAAGATAAAAAAAAGAAATTCACCCTGTATATTTTTCGCCAAACTGGTTTTTTCTCAAATCATTTGACTCAATTGCAACACTGTTTTCTTATGTGAGTCAATAATAGACTAGACCAGAGAAAACAAAGATACTTAGTCACATGTACGCAGTGACAAAACAGTACTAAAAATTAAAAGTATTTTAAACGACATTTTCCAGTAATTAGTCGCGTTAAACTCGCCATAGAGACTGCTTCTCAGTATTTTAAGTACCACCAATTTGGTACTTGCCGTAGTACCACTGGCTTATTTAATCCAAAATAGGTATTGCACGTACCTACTATAAGTTTCGTTGAATTGCTCCGGAGTATTTTAAACGTTTTAATCGCGATGGTTGAACAAATTTGCCACACAAGAGTACCATTACGAAAAACGTAATAATTTAATTTAAAATCTAGACGGGTAGTACTTTGGTCAAGTTTTAGCACTTGCGGAATTCCATTTTTTCTCTGGAGAATGCGTATTTGGTATAAAGTGAGAGGTACCATGTTAATTTAATGGTAAATGCTTGCATAATAATGATGTTGGTACCGATATGGGGTACTTAGTTTGATCGTTTACGGGAAAGAGACTGGTGCCGATCATTTTTAAATGTTATTGCTTGCAGGTTTTTGGTAACATAAAAAGTTATACGTATGTAAAATTATTTGCAGTCTGATAATAGATAGTTATAATAGTATCAAATATTGGTGGGGGAGGGGATAACCCTAAACAAGTATTTCTTAATACAAAAATGTCCCCCTAAAAATAAAAATTAACGTATATACCATGTAAGGCTTTCGCGGCCATCTTCTGCTAAACTTAAGATTATTGGGTTATTCGGCCGTGGTTGTAGATTTTGTATTCTTGACGTTTCGCTAGCGCGAGTGTTTGGCATTCTCAGAAGATTCCTAATAGACTACTTGCATACTACTGTCAGAGACAACAATGAGACGAGTAACTGGTCCTAATAATTTGTCCATTGTATTAATCTCTTTCTGGTTTAACGGCAGGCTATCGTAGATGGAGCAATCATCGCTTTGCCCTGGTTGCCAAGTTGTTTACAATTTTTACATGTAAACTTTAATGTCCTTTTTGGCTCACATTTAATTAAGAGAAAGAAAATATACCATGAATTGAATATTTTTAACTTGACAACGTTGCCGCAGGCAGTCACGCCGAAATGTTAATCGATATTTGTGTTTTTATATTTTTCAATGGCCGATTTGTTTGGACAGTTTGTTTACATTTTCTATGATTTATTGTGTGTTTCGTGGTTTTTTACCTTTAATTGGACTTTGAATATTGACTTTTATTAGTGATCACAGTGTATATATTAAATTTGTGCTTTTCAACAGATAATTTAAGGTAGTATTGACATGGCTATCTGAAAGAAAAAATCTTTATAAAAACCAAATAAATGACATTTTTAATTAGGTGTGTGTAATTATTGAACTAAACCGCAATATTTTATATTAATAGGAAACAAAAACAAGTTCCTAACATTAAGGGCAAAAATAGCACAGCTATATAATTTGAATTTGGCGGGCAAACGATAAACTCGACTCAAGCGCCATCTGCGTTTACCTTCCTTGAAGACAGACAAGGAATGCCCAGCAGCTATCTCTCTCGGATAATTTATTTACATTTAGTTGCTCGTCTCATTGTTGTCTCTGCTACTGTGTCCCGGCCAGGGTTGCCACAATGATTTTTATAAAAGTACTAGATTCAAGAAAAAAAGTACTAGAAAGTACTAAATAAGCTAAAGCTAAAAAATAGTTTTAAAATTGAGAAACTTTTGGTCCATTTGTCCTCTTGTAACTCCTATCCTGGGACACACTGTATGTGCGTGTGTAATATTGTTGCTGTTTTTCCGTTAAAAATAATTTTGAAAAAGGTCCGCACCTTTTATTTATTAACTCCCGACCGCCTCCATAGCCTACTCAGCCCTTTGGTAAATGCGCCACTGAATTTTAAAAAACGTATTAGATTTTGATCAGTACGTACTAAACCACTAGATTCTATTAAAAAGTACTAGATCTAGTACAAATGTACTAGGTGTGGTAACACTGGCCCGGCGCGGACGCATCGAGTATTTATAGGCAGCTTGGGTGGGCGAGGCCTGTTCCGCTTGGTCGTTGCGCAGTTGTTGTTCTTGCCGTGGTGCTATTTTTGTGGTTTTAAGAATTGGTATCCACGTTTTATTAATCTTAATTAATTCTTCTGTTTTGTTGAAGTTGTTGGTATGTTTGTGGCTTCCCTGTACAATCTGGCATGTTAGGATGAGGTATTAGCCAGAACCTGTATATTTTCAAATTTTATGTCGTGCTCTGTGCCTGAAAAATTGAAATTTGAAAATACCCAGGTTCTTGCTAATACCTCATTCTACTATGCCAGACTGTACAGGGAAACCATGATGATACACAAAATAAAATTTTGACGCCATTTACTTTTTGACTAAGTTAAGTTGGGTTAGATCGTCACATTTTATCTTTAGAAATTTGGTGTAGCATTTTTTCGCACGTTTTAGAGAGACCCTGTATATAAAGTCGGTATAATGTTGTCACATAACGAGGAACTCATGAAACTAGATAATTTTAGTTATGTATATCGAAAAAACGAATTAGAAAGCAAAATCTGCTGTCTTAGGTTTGTGGTGTTATTTGGTTCCGTAGTTTTGGGCAATATAATAATTATTAAAAAAACGACTTCAAAAAGATTAGTAAAGGTCACAAAAAGTTAAAAATAATAATAAAAAAATAAAAAGTCGGGTATAGCATATTGCATAAAAGTATAAAATCTTTTGTTTATTTAGTTATTAATATTAAGTAATTGAGCACATATGATGTTATGACCAGACTTCTTTTTTTTATTATTTTTAACCTTTTAGTTTTTTTTTAATGATTATTTTTATCTTTTCAGTTTTTTATTATCACAATTAAATCGGTAAATATTTGCTTAAGAACACTATACTAATACCTCTTTTAGCGGTTAACTGCAACTTCTATTGATTTATAAGCTTTTAACAGCAAAAGGTTTAATTAAGGAATTAAAAAAAATTAACTAACCATGATTCCCACCTGTACTCTGTCTTTAGTTCCTTATATTGTCTATCAAAAGCGTATAAATCGATATACTGGGGATGCAATAAATCGATACACACCGGGCTGCAGCTAACCGCTTGTAGATTGGTAGAATACATTATATCTGTCAAAAGCTTATAAATCGATACACGCGGGGCTGCAACAAATCGATACACACGGGGCTGCAGCTATCCGCTTGTCTTTTAGTTCGGTGAAAAGGGTTAATTTTACCCCAAGGTTGACAATTCTGAATGCGCCCTTGATCTTTCGTACTACTACGAATGGCGGAGAGAAAAAATAGGTCTAGTACCTTTCTCTCTCGCGATCCTTTATTTTTTTATGGGACAACCGCGGGAGTGCACTCTTTCAAATAAGAAAAGAATTTTTAAAATCGGTTTACAAACACCAGAGTAATCGCGTAAAATACACAAAAAAACATACGCGGCGAATTGAGAACCTTCTCGTCTTTGAAGTCGGTAAAAAAAAACATACAGGCGAATTGTGAACCTCCTCTTTCGGTCGGTGAAAAGTGTAAAATTATACCCCAAGGTTCTATTCTATTCTATTTTTTTTTTGGTTTTGGTCCCTTTAGGTCCAATCCACCTGCTCTCCCCTTCCGGATTATGCTTTCCAGGGCTTCGTCAGCGGAAAATCTGGATAATTGAGCTAGTAGCTCCCAGAAATTCCAAAAAGAAAACAAAAATAATTTTACAATCGATGCAATGCATAAATTGTCGGCTGTCAAACCAAGAACTGCTACTGGTATTACATATAACCTTCACTTTCACTTCTGACAGTTCCGATGGCACGCCCATCCATTTTCCGCCATTTGAGAATTACCTCGTGTTCACTACCAAACAAGATACCATTAGCCCTTAGGAATCTTCGCTCACAGCGCTTAGCTCCAGAAGAAAGATACCGTCAATTTAGCGTGAATCTTTCCTTGATCCCCGAAGGTAAAAACGTCCCTACGGCACCTCTAACCGCCACCCCGGGAAGAACTTTCTAGTCCTCTACGAACGTCCGCACTGTCCGGAGGTGAAACAAAGAGGGATACCCCAAGGTTCTCTCTCTCTCTATTTTTTTCTTGGTTTTGGTCCCTTCAGGTCCAATCCACCACACTCACCCTTCCGGACTATGCTTTCCAGGGCTTCGTCGGCGGAAAATCTGAATAATCGAGCTCGTAGCTCCCAGAAATTCCAAAAGAAAACAAAAATAGTTTTACAATCGATGCAATGCATAAATTGTCGGCTGTCAAATCAAGACCTGCTACTGGTGTTACTTATAACCTTCACTTTCATTACTGACAGTTCCCATGGCACGGCCATCTATTTCCCGCAATTTGAGAGATACCTCGTGTTCACCACCAAACAGGATACCATCAGCTTAGAGGAATCTTCGGTCACAGAGCTTAGTTTCAGAAGAAAGATACCGTCAATTTAGCGTGAATCTTTCCTTGATCCCCGAAGATAAAAACGTTCGTACGGCACCTCTAACCGCCACCCCGGGAAGAACTTTGTAGTCCTCTACGAACGTCTGCATTGTCCGGAGGTCAAACAAAGAGGGATACCCCAAGGTTGTCGATTCTAAATGCTCCCCTGATCTCTTCTTTTTTTTGCTTTATTATCTGGACATTTTCCTATTTATATGTATGAGTATATGCCTATCTAGAGTCAGCTTTGCCACAAAAACTGGAGTCCGCCTTGCCGAAAAAAAAGTCTTGTACCTTTCTATCTCGCGATCCTGATTTTGTTTTTTTATGGGACCACCGCGGAGGTGCACAGTGTAACATACACACAAAAAAAACATACGCGGCGAATTGAGAACCTCCTCGTTTTTGAAGTCGGTTAAAAAACTCCGTTCTTTTATATTACAATCATTCGTGTTGAGAATGCAACAGAACTGTTTAGATGCAATTTCACTAAATCTATTTGTATCATTCACCCTAAACCCGTTATTTGTCATCCCTTGACCAAAACTAAATCCACCCTAAGCACACAATCGTACACAACTCTATTACGAAACATTATTTTCAACCCTATACACTGAAAATTTACCCTTAAGCGATTGATACTTTTGTTAAGTACTGTGCCACGTGACACAGAGGAAGTATTAAAATTTTGACATGAGTTGACAATTTATCATTTTGCAAAAGTCACTTCCGGAATTTAGAGTCGGGGAAGTTGATAATAAAAAATAGGAAATTTATTAGGAATTCAATAAAAATAAGTGTAGCATGTTTATTTATAAAGCTTGGGGACTGTGTTTAAAGTGTGTATGTGTATTTTTCTGTTGAATCTAAAAAATACTACATTTTTCTCCCTACTCCAGAAAACCAAAACAAAATGACAACAATTAGTGTATTCCTTTTACCTTGTAGAACCGTTTTCTGAACTGTCAATAGTGTCAAGAACGGTTCTACAACATGAAAAAAATGTCAAAATTGTAAAAGGAACACTTATGGTGTCGTTCTGGGCGGTTCTGGAGCATAAAAGGAATACACCAAATGATAAGCACTGGCGGCTCGTTAAAGGAGGCAAGGGAGGCTTAGCCTCCCCATAAATTTAACCATAAATGCGGCAATACACAATTTTTGTTTGCATTTATGCAAATATTACGTATTTTGCTTTAAACAGGTACGGTACTCCAAATAATTACCGGCCTTTTCTATGTTTATATAGTCTTTATGACTTTAGCCTCCCCTGTTCTCCAATGCACGAACCGCCACTGATAATGTGGAATATTTTAACACAAATAAATAACGTCATCGTAGATAAACAATAATAGAGACATTTTGCACCTCTTATTTTGCAATTCCGTTGTGGTTAACGTTATTCTGAGTCTGCGCAGTATCGCAAACATGATCCGTTATCGTTATTAACCATACCGGACTCCTTTAATTACAGATGAATACCGAAGAGCTTATCGTTATCGTTATCGTTATTGTTAAACTGCGTGGTTGACGGATTGTAGAATTTTTATTATAAATTATTTAAGAAAGTTGACATTTTAATGCCGTATTAATTAAAATATCATTTTCGTAGATAAACAATAATAGAGACATTTTGCACCTCTTATTTTGCAATTCCGTTGTGGTTAACGTTATTCTGAGTCTGCGCAGTATCGCAAACATGATCCGTTATCGTTATTAACCATACCGGACTCCTTTAATTACCGATGAATACCGAAGAGCTTATCGTTATCGTTATCGTTATTGTTAAACTGCGTGGTTGTCGGATTGTAGAATTTTTATTATAAATTATTTAAGAAGGTTGACATTTTAATGCCGTATTAATTAAAATATCATTGATACATAGGCTCTAATTAGCGAAAAATCCATAGCAGTAAGAAAAATAAAATAGTGTAAAGAAATTAAAACGGACTTGCATTTTTAAGGATGTTTTAAATCAGTAATCTATTTACATGTCACAATCTGGCACACTTGCTTTTTATTCTACTACCAAACCTAACCTTACTTTTTGTGTTTTGCTTATACTGTATTGTTACATCTACTTTGAAAAACAAAATCAAGAGACTTATTTGCATATATTTAAATATTAATATATAACTTTAGGAGAATAAAAGTAAGTACTGATTTTTCGTAAACTTTAAAATCGGTGAACTACAGGTAAAAATAAGGTTATATGTCGAAAGCGCAGACGCAAGATAAATTTATTCGAAGAGGCTGCAAAATCTCTGTCTAAAACTGCTGCTGTAATCGTTATGTTTAATAACGATAACCATAAGGAGGCCAAAAACGTCTATTATTTCAAGAGGTGCAAAATGTCTATTAAAACAAACAGTCACAGCCTACTTCCTTATGTTTTTTAATTTTAAATTATACGCATTTACTCCCCATTATTCAAAAGCGATTTTCTCAAAAGCGGTTTGTTGTATCACAAAAATGCGGGAGACTAAATATTTGTATTTTTCTGTGGGCGACTTGCCGTTGCAGATTTAAAAATTAAAAAAAATTAGCATAAACATAAAATTTTGGTCATTATTAGCGTTTTCCCTCCTCAATTCTCCTCATAATATTAAGCGTTTACCTTTTTTTAGAACAAACAATACAACTGCCTATATTAACAGAGGTTTAAAATTTAAAACTGTGTGTTTTAAAATATGGCCATACAAATATTTAATTTCCATCATATCTACAGAACTTACAACAATTGATGAAATATACCTAATAAAAATGTTTATTCCCCATAATTTGGATACCCATATTTTCGAAACTATTAAAGATAGACCTATCAAATATGGTATTTTTTAAAGCTCTTTGGCACATCTTTGTAATGATGACTCAATAAAGTTGGTGCATAATCTTAAACTGTATTAGCAGTGCTTTTTAAAAAGTTAAATGTTATACAGAGTAGGTCAAAAAGACATAAAGCTGTTATGGAGTAAAGTATCCTTATTTGTCAAAATACAACAAAGTGTTGAATGTTAAAGGTATTATGAATCAAAAGCTTTGTTCAAATACCAACTACACGGCTTCCAATTTAGAATTTTTTAAGTTTTGTGTCAACACTGTTTTATACAAATTTTTACTATTTTTATGTAATACCATTTTTTAAAATAAATGTATTTAAATGAAAGCAAATTTGTAAAATTTAACTGGATTTATATTTTATTTTACATAACCGCTATATCGTCAAGTTTGTAGCAAAGATATATATATTTTTTTCACCCTTTCGGGGTCATCCCACCCAGGTCCGACGACCGCCCCCTAGGTGGTGCACTGCAGCCTGAAGGCTTATTGTACCTTGACCCCTACTCCTTCTCATTCACACACCATTCATTCCATAACTTGGATGGTTGTTGCTCGGTCCGCATCCCCGAGCAGAACACCGTGTGCCGTTGCCCAAAACACCGCTGGTGTCGGTCACCCATCCAAATTAGGGGCGCGCATTTCACTGCTTAACTCCGGAGATCGACGCTTGCCGATACAACCAAAGCCGCCACAAGCGCGCCTAGCAAAGATATTTAGTGAGACCCCAAAATTTCACAAATATACTTTTTTCTTTAGGTAATAATCCACTAGCTCTCCCCTTCCGGACTATGCTTTCCAGGGCTTCGTCGGCGAAAAATCTTTATATTCGCGCTAGTAGCTCCCAGAAATGCCAAAAAAAGCAAAAATAATTCTACAATCAATGCAATGCATAAATTGTCGGTTGTCAAACCAAGAACTGCTACTGGTGTTACGTATAACCTTCACTTTCACTACTGACAATTTCGATGGCACGCCTATCCATTTACCGCCATTGAGAATTACCTCGTATTCACTACCAAACAGGATACCATCAGCCCTTAGGAATCTTCGCTCACAGCGCTTAGCTCCATGAGAAAGATACCGTCATTATAGCGTGAACCTTTCCTTGATCCCCGAAGGTAAAACGTCCGTACGGCACCTCTAACTGCCACCACGGGAAGAACTTTGTGAGTCTAACTCACGGCTTCCAATTTAGATTTTTTTTTAAGTTTTGTATCAACACTGTTTTATACAAATTTTTACTATTCTTATGTAATAGCATTTTTTAAATAAATGTATTTAAACGAAAGAAAATTTGTAAAATTTAAATGGATTTATATTTTATTTTACATAACCGCTATATCGTCTCGTTTGTAGCAAAGATATCTAGTGAGACCCCAAAATTTCACAAATATATTTTTCTTTAGGTAATACTGTAAATAATAATACAATTTTTTCGAAAGTGTAGAAAATTATTTCAAAATTAAAAAAGTTATAAATAAAAATTTAAATAGGAGGGTATGACTCGGGGCGATGCCCCGACGTAAGGAATCTGTCATCCCTTAGCTCAGGAGACATTTCCGTAGAAAATAATAATAATAATAAAAAAATTAAAAAAAAATTAATTAATTAATTTTTTGTTTTTTTTTCTACGGAAATGTCTCCTGAGTTGAGGGATGGCAGTATTGTTTTTAAAGAAAAATATAAAACAATTTAAAAACAGATAGAAGCCGCAATGCGTCTTTAAAATCATAATTTTTCCAATATTTGACGTAAAAAATTATTAAACCACCTACTATGATATATTATTTTAATCAGAAAAACAAGCAATTTAATTACCTAATCATTTATAGGGTGTCCCTAATAAAAAAACATGTTTGGGTCATATGTCAAAAATGACAGCTCAAAAAATTTTTTGGCTACGCCACTGGATTCTACGGAAAAAAGTGTCTGTATAATGTGCAATTAGTTTTCTCGTATCTGTAATAACAACAAAGCTACAGGGCCTTTTCAAAAAGTGAAAAATCGAGAATCACCCTGTATCTCTGAAACGCTTCGCGATAGCGATGATCTGTTTTTACCATAAATGTTTTCTCCAAAAAAGAGCTCGAGGATGGGGTATCAGATTTTTAATATCTCTTATGGTTTCCAAGTTTCCCATAAGGGACAACCAAAATGGGACACCCTGTACAAATGGTGTTTTATTTAAAAAAAAAATAGAACTTTTTGTCTCACATTGTATAACTTTTAAAATAATATAAATTTAATAACTGATTTAGAAACTACAGAATTTACCCAACAATTTGTAAATTTTATTTCTTTTATGATAATGCTCATATTTAAGTTTATATACCGATTAGGCAGGGTTAAAATTGATTTTTCTTTCTTTCTTTTTTTCATTCTTACTCTCTCTCTCTCGCTTAATAAAAACATGTCGCGTTTTTATAATTAGCACATTCATAGTAGGTATCTCAGGTAATATTAATTCCGCAATATAAACTTTTATGGCTGATTGAAAAGAGCAGTTCAAAAAGCCGATTGTGGGTTATTAAAACAGTGGCGTCACTAGTGTTAATTAGTCCTTAAAATATTGTTGAAAAAAGAGAAATCTTATAGCGCTTATAAAAATGTTGGAATGAGATCCTCTATATAGGGTGTTATAGAAGTAGGTCATGGCTAACATGACTCACTATGGAGATACTAATGCCCAGTTTTATAATTGCTTTGCTTTCTTTGTTGTTGGTCCCGTTGCAAGACGATTAACCAGCTCTCCCCCTTCCGGACTATGCTTTCCAGGGCTTTGTACGTGGAAAATCTGGATGGTCGAGCTTTCCGCTCCCAGAAATTCCGGTTCAAATGTTTACTTTTGTTCGAAACAAAATAATAATCGATTCAATGCATAAATTGTAGCTGTCAATCCAAAAAACTGCTACTGGTTTCGTGCATAACCTTCACTGTCACTTGCTGACGCTTCCAGTAGAGGGCGCCACCGTCCTCGGCCGTTACGAAAACACGTGCACCCCGCTAACCTAAAAGCATCAGGTTTTTTAGGAATCTTCACTCACAGCGCTTAGTTCCAGAAGAAAGATGCTATCAATTTAGCGTGAGTCTTTCCTCGATCCCCAAAGGCACAGAAACGCCCGTACAACACCTTCAGCTGCCTACCCGGGAAGGCTATGTAGCCTCCTACAAAACGTGACCGCACAATTTGAAGATCGCGGAGAGACTCCAGTTTTATAATTGGGAATTCAGATTAAGGAGCACAGTGTTGCAATTCGGTCAAACAGCTGATAAAAATGGGTATTTAGATTCAATTTGGCGAAGAATATTTACATAAATTACCTGATTAGTTATTAAATTTCACGAAAAATATTAAGCATCATTGCCTGACAACCTAAACAACACAAAGCAAGATAATAGTCAGTGTTTCGAGAAACGTTATATTATATAGCCATAAAGCGTAAGTTCTTCGTTATTTAGACTTGAACTGCAGATAAACCAAAACTGACTTCGCACGTTTTGCTTCATTGCTGAATTTTTAACGAAATCAATGATGGCAACGCCTAACACTAGTTGTGGACTAACTATTCTCTTATTTTTAACACGCTTTTATTAACTTGGGTTGTCACTATCTATGTAACGGAATCTTTGAGCCTAATTTTTACCAACTTCCAGCTATTCGATTTCTTTGAAACTTTGCACACGTATTAAGGACCCATGACAATGCAATAATCTGCAAACAGTATCCCGTTATCCTGGTTTGGATCGCCAGGAAAAAAAATTCCATTATATTATAAAAATAACACCTGTGTTGCCATCTTTTGGCAACATCCCAAACTTTTCTCAGGTTTAGCTACTCTTGACAAAAATGGCGAAGGAATTTTTAGTGAATAAACTGGAGCATTTTTACATAGATACATACATAAATGCATATCGAACTAAAAATGAAAAATAAATAATAGTTTAAAAAACTAAAAAACACGCTTTTATATGCAACCGAACTAAAAATTAGAAAATAATTTTTCATTAAAAAAATATTGTCACTTCATAGTAAAAAGCGTGGGGTGCATTTTACAATTTTTTCATAACTTTTCCCTCATAGATATTGGCAAATATAATAATTATAACATTTAATATATTAAGCACCCCACGCTTTTTACTATGAAGTGACAATATTTTTTTAATGAAAAATTATTTTCTAATTTTTAGTTCGGTTGCATATAAAAGCGTGTTTTTTAGTTTTTTAAACTATTATTTATTTATTACATTTATCCCATAAATTAGAAAAATTCTTAAAAAATAGAATAATAACTGAAACAACAAAAAGCAAAACTTGATTATGAAATGTCATAATGTTCTAAATTTGCTTCTGCAACGTTGCCAAGTCGCTTAATTTTGCCACTTTAGTTATGGTTCAGCTGAACTCAACTGGTACATAAACTTATCCATTTAAAATATGTTGCTGTCACTTTTGGCATTTACTTGACAGCAATATATTTTAAATTGACAGGTTTAAATACCAGTTGAGTTCAACAGAACTACAGGCACTTAATATTCTGATCACTTTATATTGAGAAAACATCTTAACAAAAATGTAGTAGATTCGTTTTAAAAGTCAGTAGGTAACCCTGGTTACCATAATAAAAATGTATTTTATTGGTTTTAAAAGTCAGTAACCATAGTTACTTACAAGGTATTTTTCTTAATATTGAAATCTAAAAAAGCGACTTGGCAACGTTGCATTAGCAAATTTAGAACATAATGACATTTCATAATCAAGTTTTGCTTCTTTGTTGCTGCAGTTAATATTCTATTTTTTAAAGAATTTTTATGATTTATGGAATAAATGTAAATAAAAATTAAGAAAATAGTTAGTCTACAACTAGTGTTAAGCGTTTAAGTGGTTGCCATTATGGATTTCGTTAAAAATTCAGCAATGAAGCAAAACGTGCGAAGTCAGTTTTGGTTTATCTGCAGTTCAAGTCTAAACAACGAAGAACTTACGCTTTATGGCTATATATAAAGTTTCTCGAAACACTGACTATTATCCTGCTTTGTGTTATTTAGGTTGTCAGACAATGATGCCTAATATGTTTTGTGAAATTAAATAACTAATCAGGTAATTTATGTAAATATGCTTCGCCAAATTGAATCTAGATACCCATTTTCATCAGATATTTGACCGAATTGCAACACTGTGCTCCTTAATTTGAATAAAATGACCACATTATAGTTATAAGAGATGTGCACAATAACCTGCAAAGTTTTAAAAAAATTTACGTAGAATTCAGTGGCGTACCTATATATTTTTTATTGACTTTTATTTAAAAGTTTTAGCACAAATTTGTTTTTTTTAAGGTTATAACCTGTATATTTTATCATCATTAGAACGGTCTTAAAAGGTGTAAAAAATACCACATTCGATTTATCCAATTTTTTTATAGTTTCGGAAATATCGCCGTAGGTAAAGAGACAAGAAAAGTATTTTTTGACGTGATAACGTTTTATAATTCGATGGACCCGACTGCACGCACCAAAAACAAGACTCATCCTGAGTTACCTCGCGCGTTCCATTTAAAGCTTGAAGTGCAAGCGAGAGCGCGGAACGAGCAACGATAATTGCGCCGATAAAGATAATGATTCTCTCGCCGTTGTCACGTTCAACTATCGTCAGTAAACCAACCTTGCAGACAACCGATTTTTTTAAGCGATTATTTTGACGATTTTTGTCTATGTCTTGCACGCCACTGTATTGTCACGCAAACCAATCACTTTAAATTAAACTACCTCCATTATATGTTTATAAGATGACTCTATAACCAATATATAATACATTGTTACTAGCCAAGTTGAGAAACAGAATTTTTCTTTACGCATGGAAAAGTGTGAGAAAGAACAGCAAGACACCAAAGTATTCCATAAGTATTACCGAAAGTATTTTTATTAAGCAAATTCAATGGGGAATTAGTTTTAATTGATTTTAAGTGTAAATGAAATGGGAGCTTTTCTTGAGAAATATTTTTGCTAGGCGACACTTGCGGTGACTTATAATGTTTTTTGATTTTGGAATGCTTTTGTTTAATATTTAATTCAATAACACTCCCTGCTAGACTAAAGGCATTTTCAAATTTTGAACCGATGGGTTGGGGTAGATCATATCAGCTGTTTTCAAGATTCACTGGGATTTTGGTTTACATTTATAAGGTGGCGACACATCCTTAACTTTTAGGCGGTTCGAGGTCGGGGACGCAAGAAAGGGCACTCCACGGAGAAAAGTTGGCAAGACTGGGTAAAATCAAAGCTGGTGATAAATCCAGTGGCGTCTAGAATTTGCGCATTTTATTTTGCATTGTTTTGGAAGTGATATTTGTTGAAAGATGTAATTTCAAATGTTTTATATATATATATATATATATATATATATATATATATATATATATATATATATATATATATATATATATATATATATATATATTTAAGTAAAAGAGTATTAAGTTGTAGTAATAATTAAAAACTGTTGTGTAAACGGTTGTTCTACTAATACAATAAACTCTATATCTGCGGCACTGAGCAACATGGCCGAAAAATGGGAGATGTGACGTCATAACACGTCAAAGCATTATGACTGAATATCGCGACCCTATACGCGTGTGACGTCACACGACGTTGACGTTTTTTCTACCCTCAAGAACATACCTATTAGAGGCAGTCTTGCCGCTTAGCTGTGCAAACAATCGCATGCTTAAAAAGCAATAAACTTTAGCTCTGCATAATCATAGTGGTCAGCAGGACCAAAAGCGATAGATTCTACTCTTGTCATATTTCTTTCTCATGCGCTTTTTCACACTGCCATAAAGGCTGATGCTAGAGGTATATTTTTAAGGCTTTGAATGGAATCCAAACAAACCCCTCTAACTCCTGCCTCTCCATAAAACAAACAAAGGTTTTCATGGAAAATATACTTTATTTTTAATTTTTGTTACATTAGTTTGTTACACTATTTAAGATATTTTATATTAGGTGGTATCAAAATGGATTACGAGGAACCTTTTAGCATTAATATAATCGATTGAAGTTCTTAAAAATTATACTTTTGTTCACATAGTTAGGTTAGGTGAATGAATATCACAAATAATCACGAAAATTTAGAGTCACAGTGTCACAAATAGCCGGCACTAGTCACAAACACTTTAAAACACACAAAAAACTAACATAAATTGCGTTATTTTAACTTTAATCACGAATTCCCATAATAAAAATCTACTGTTTGGATTCCTTGCCTGCGTCGTGACGTCAGAACTAAATGCGCGAATATAGACCGACTTTGGGTTTTCTCCTCATAGCTCCTACTGATAACCGTTACCATTTTTGGCACAATATTTAAAAGTTGCATGTAAAACATTGAGGTAATATTGTATACCAAAAAGTGACGCGTTCGCTCAGTCCGAAACCCGAAGCATGTTAAAATTGACAGGCTGGGTTAAAGCGCCGCTTCCATGTATGGCGGTATGAATATTCGGTAGACTTCAATCAAAGGCCATCCCAAACAGGTGTTAAAGGGGTTATTATCATGAAGCCCATTTCATTGCTCACCCAGGCTCCCAGGCACTAGAAGAGGGGAAATTATTATGCAAAACAGTGCAATTAAAATTACTTCAAGTATTAAAAAAAAAGTAGACTGGACTCAAGGAAGATAAACTTGTAAATAAGGAGCGCTCGATTTTTAATATTTATCCGAAATATAGGTTATGTTTGTGACGTCAGCTTTTTGCCTTAATATTTATTTATCTGACAAAATAAAACAATACCTGCATACCATAAAATAAAATCTCTAAAAAAACATAAAAAATGTATCTTACCCTTAATAATGATTTAAACGTAAATTCCCTGTAAAAAATATCCAAAAGTCAGTGACCCCTGTTCACAGGTGTTAAAATTCTCTGTGACTGCAGTACTAATAACTACTCAGTTTAACTATAATCAGTAAAAACTAAACATCTATAAAAGTCCAATGACTAAAAAGCAAAAAATAACACCAAAACCTCGAAAAAAACCTTCCTGTACGATTGTAAACAAAGAATAACGGAAAAAGATTACGTCACAAAATTTAGCGAACATCCCATATAACATTTTTTGTCGGCGTTGTACATTTAATTTACTGGCATTGCCAACACTCTTTAATGGCAAGGCATTGGCAAAAAGGTATCAAAAAGACACGAAAGTGGGCAAATGCAGATACTCCCAAGCAGCAAGCTGACGTCTTATTGACGAAAATTGTCGCATATACTTTTTTTAAAAGCTAAAATGATGCGATATTTTATTTGAAAATTAAAATAGGAAAAAATTCCTTACTGCATGCAATTTCCTTGCAATGCAAAGTACCATCTCTCGGAACACTGTCCAACTTAGACGATGCAGAATTTTACACTAGCCGAAGATAATTCTTTCAAAGCTAAGTGAGATCACCTACCGCAGACCGCTCTCGAATTATTTTTGTCTAATGGGTACGGTTTAGACGATAAAAAGCGAAGATATTGCAGAAACGTAGTAGTTTATTGTCCATTACGCCATCTATCGGTATGTCAAAAAACTATTAAATATATATAATATTTTTTATTAACACGTCTTTAAAACTTTTAATAAAGTTTTAAACAAAATGTTTACAGCTCCTAACAGTCTACTTGAATATCTTGCCTTCTCGACTAGCCATCACCAATTAATCACACAACACACACTTATTAGGTAATGAATACATTTAATTATGTCTATTAAAAAACTCTTTACTTTAAAAAAGAAACTAAAAAGCTAGAAAACCACGTAGAAAACAAATGCACTAAGCGGTCACCTTCGGTCGAAATTAACGTAGCTAATTTTACCATCATTTTATTTTTATTCGCTCCAAAATACATAATAAACATTTTGTTTGACCTAATTTTTATTTGCATGATTTTTAACAATAAAATATTATGAAAAGGCCATTTCCTTTAAATTATGTAAAAAAACATAAAATAATGTTGTTTAGCTGCCATTATAAATAAAACAGATCAAAAAAATTGCTTTAATGTTAGTTAAATACCAATGTTAATAATATGGTTTAAAAGGTATGAATATGCGTTGAAGGTTTGCCTTCAAAAATCCCATATTTATTTGCCTGCAACAAAAACGCGTGCTTTATTTAATCAGGATTGGTATGCCGCCATTTTTGTATGCTTGCCGGCAATTCGCCTGCATGTAAAATTTATTGGCAATTAATTGTTTATATAGGATTGACTTTTTAATGCGAATAAGATGTTGGCATAATATTGCCATAAATTGCCAATGCTTTACCATCAATGCCAATATGAAAATGTACATTGCCGGCAAATAGTGTTTGCTGGGATAGGCTCAAATGGGATCGAGCGCTCCTTATTAAAAAGTTTATTTTCCTTGGACTGGACTTCTTGAAAAAATATCCATGTTTCCGAATGCCCTGTGACCTGCGAATAAGATGCTTATTCGCCACAAATACATCATTTTTATTACAATTCTCGTCCACCAACATTACGACTCTACTTCTTACATAACAATTACAATAACTCCAGGCCAAGAAAAGACGCAAAGGTTTCCATGACGACCGGATCGGACCCTCAGATGACCTCTCAACTCCAGACGCCGGCAACCCTGCAAATTGGGCTCATTTCATGCATGGTTGCCGATGTGACGATTTCTGAAAGTGAAACGATCAAAAGGCATTCGAAATTAGCGATAGAAAAATGTCAGTGGTGTGTGTAAAGGCGGACAGAATAAATATTTGAGTTTTGAGTTGTGAGCGTCATGTGTCAGTTCCAAGGTTTAACTTAATCGAAAAATGTAGCGACTCGCTTATTTGTATTATTCATAAGCTACAGCCTGTTTGTTGTTGTTTCTTTGTTTGTGGCTTAGGTCCCCGAAGGTCCAATTGCCAGTACGTCCCTCTGTGAGAAGGGGTTGTATTCTGGATGGGAGTCTCCAGTAAGTCGGGCCTGTGCCCCTGGTGGCTCCCGAGCTTTTCACTTTTAATTGTTAATACTTATTGTTTTTCTTCGATGCAATGCATAAATTGCGACTATCTAGCCAGCGGCTGCTACTGGTATCGCGCATAAACGTCACTTTTATTCCTGACGTATTTTCGCAGGCGTGCGCTACTCCTCGACCATACGAGGACACCATGTGTTCAACACCAAAACGCAAAAACTTCAGGCTTTAGGAATCTTCACTCACAGCGCTTAGCCCCAGAAGAAAGAAGCCCCAATTTAGCGTGAATCTTTACTCGATCCCCAAGGGTACAGCCACGCTCGTACGATGCCTTCAATCGCCTACCCGGGAGGTCTATGTAGACCTCTACGTAAACATGAACCGCACTACTCGAAGATCGCGGAAAGAGTGTTCAGCTACAGCCTGTTTTTCAATTTATGGAGTTTTCTTCAGCCTTTCAAAACTTCTTTTGATTACAGTGATTTTTTAATTCTTTAAGAATATTTTTACATCTACTTTTTATGAATATTATTGTTGTTATTCTACAATGAATAATAAGAACAAAACTTTTGATAATTAAATATTCTAAACGTTTTAGTTTTTAACTACGGGATGGTAAAAATTTTTAAAAATTATCGTTTTTTCACTTGTAATACCACT
The DNA here is from genome assembly GCA_014170235.1 of Listronotus bonariensis. Lineage (NCBI taxonomy): Eukaryota > Metazoa > Arthropoda > Insecta > Coleoptera > Curculionidae > Listronotus > Listronotus bonariensis. The sequence continues at coordinate 124,139 of JACEGR010000435.1, read as the reverse complement.
AGTGCTAAAATAATTTTCAAAATATTCGTGGCCTTGAAAACATTTTCCGGAATAATTTAAGCACGTGTGGTATTCGGTAAGAAAATTTCACACCAAGTTTGTGTTAAATAATATTCTTTTAAATTAATATTTGTAACTTTGACACGAGCTTTAAAATTTTACTATAAAATAAATATTTTCCATTTTACCAATTCTAGTTACAAATATATATAATTTTAGGGCTTATCATTGTTTATTCTTTTTATATTATATATAACTTATATTACTACAGTTGGTAAAAATAGTTTATTTTAATTTTTTTAGACCTATACCTTGCTTTCGTTTGCTCTTCACCTATGTCTAGTACTTCAGTCTTATGCAGTGCCGTATTATCCATTAGGCTGACTAGGCTACAGCCTAGGGCGCCATGAAAAAATAGGCGCCTGACAGGGGAGTAATCGGCGCTAGACCGGTGAGTAATAGGCGCTAGACAGGGGATTTTTAAGAAAGTTTAATTCGGTTTGGTCATCAAAACTTATTTCGGGTGGTGAAGTAAGGCGCCTGTCAGTCAAAATAGGCGCTACGGAGGGAAGGACCTTTTTCTTGGAGGAAAATAGGAGCTCCGGAAATTCTAGCCTAGGGCGCCTCAAACAGTTAATACGGCTCTGGTCTTATGATATTATTTTACTAACTGTAGTTGTATAAAATTGTCATTTAGGGTCTTAAAACCTTACATTATTTTATATTATGTTATGTCTGAAATACTACAACTGGTACAAAATACCATTTTCTCTAATTTCTGTATGTGAATGACAGGCATGACGTTAAAACAAATTTAATGATTATGTCAAAAAGTTTCCACTATAATTAGCTCCAGGGTACCCAAGACAGGAGAAAAAAATTCCGATAAATACTTGTAGAGAGTTTTTTGACATACAAGAAACATATAAATTTTTACCAGTGGTGCCCATAAGGGGATTAGGGTAAATATTTTCTCATAAAAAAGTGGTATGTCACTGCATTTTCCTAAAATAGAAATATTATTCTTGATTTCTGTTTAATTTTGAGCAAATTTAAGTGTTTAAGTTTTTTTTCGTTAAATTTACGGTTTTCGCGTAAATAAATAGACATTATTTCTTGATAAGGTCATATCGCTATCTAATTTAACAGTATTTAGTATAGGGTAGATATGTTAAGCCGCGACCAGACTTGCAACAGTTCGCCAAACATTTGTCCAAACTAACCAACCTGTTTGCCCACTCCTTTGACGCCAAAAACCGACAAGCTCTGAATTACCGGCGAATCATTCTCCAAGCCCTTAAAACGACGTAAATTCCGTCCATGTCGACGTCCGCGCTATGTGGCAATGTGGCGCGGTTAGCGGCGCGGTATGCGGCGCGGTATGCGGCGCGGTATGCGGCGCGGTATGCGGCTCGGTATGCGGCATGGAGCGGCACGGCGAATTGTTGCAAGTCTAGACGCGGCTTTAAGAGTACGGCTTATCTTATCACTTAGTTTACTTTACCAATCATTATATAAAATAAACGTTGCAATACTAATGTATTGACCAATTTTTTTCTAAATAATTTAGTTCTAAAAATAAATTTAAAAGATGATATAATTGCTGTATACAGGGTGCCCCGTAATTAATTGGACATAGGTTAATGTAGGATACCTGACATAAAAATAAAGGGTTTGAGCTCAATATCGCTTAGCAAAATGTTATTGGTTTTTGCTCTACAAGGTGTTAAAACTAATTTTTTTTTAAACATTTAGTGAAATATCTCGGAATACACTGGACAGATTAAAGTGAAATTTGCTGTACTCTTACTATTTGGGATGAGAAACACGAATATGATATCTATTTTACCATTACCACTAGATGGCGCCACAAACATTGATTGATTAAAATGGTCATAACTTTTTGACCTCCCTGTATGCACATTTGCGAGTGAAAATAATAAAACAGCATTTAATTTTGGTCAAAAAAGGTATATTTTCTTTGATCTCCAAAAAGTTGACCGTTTGCGAAATAAACGACTTTTTTATTAAATAACCGTTAGGAATTGTGGCAAAAGATTGTGGAAGGAGTCAATATCATCAGGGCCCAAGAAGAATTATTATTTGGAGTCAAGCAAAATATAAATAAAAGAAGTAGACAATGTGTCCTAGTGGATAGTAAACATTTTGAACATTTATTATAATCAATAGGTTTTTCTAACTTTATCGTTGTTACTTAAATTTTATCGGGTTCGTGCGCAACCTAATAAAAAGTCGTTTATTTCGAAAACGGTCTACTTTTTGGAGATCAAAGAAGAATACCTTTTTGACTAAAATTAAATTCTGTTTTATTATTTCCACTCGCAAATGTGCATACAGGGAGGTCAAAAGTTATGACCATTTTAATCAACCAATGTTATTGTATGTGGTGCCATCTAGTGGTAATGGCAAACTATATATCATCGTGTTCTTCATCTCAAATAGTAAAAGTACACCAAATTTCACTTTAATCTGTCCCGTAGATTCCGAGATATTTTTTACTAAATGTTTGGTAAAAAGTTAGATTTAACACCCTGAAGAACGAAAACCAATAACATTTTGCTAAAGCGATATTAAGCTCAAACGCTTTATTTTCATGTCAGGTATCCTACATTAACCTATGTCCAATTAATTACGGGACACCCTGTAGAATTAGAATTATGCCTAATGGACATGATATGAAATGATTAGTATTTATTTCCGCGAAAACCGTACATTGAATTAAAAAAGGTCAAGAGAGCAGATTTGTTAAATTAGTTTCAAATTAAACGAGAATTCGAACAAATATTTTGATTTTAAGAAAAGGCTGTGGCGTACCATTTTTCTTATAAAAAAACACTCATATAAATGATTTTAATTCCAGACATCCCCCAAATTTTTAAACAATATCTGACTTGTATAATAGTTATTATAAAAAAAACTTTTTTTTCTAAATTTTACAAAACACCTTGCAATTCAAAAACTAACAAGTTTAAGAGATATGAATTTTTTTATCTTTGGACAAACCACGAAGGCTAAAAACCTAAACTAACGTACCGTGGATGTCTTAAGCGAGGTAAGAGGGAGTTTGTTGACACGGGACTTAAATACTTGAATATTTGGGGGAAGGAAAGACCTCCGTGGGCACCAGGTTCCACATTCTAGAAACTCTAGGGATAAAAGAACAAACAAAGTGAAAAGTTCAGTTGGACCGTATAGGGATCCATACGCGCGGAACCACGAGTTTCTCTTTTGGGAACCGTGAGTGGAGGAACTATACTGGACAATTCTTCAGAGCAGAAGCCATGGAAGTACCTATAAATTAGCGATAGATCCCCAACAGCCCGACGATGGGCAAGGGAGGAAAACCTTTCTGTAAGTGAAGGATCATTAATGAGACGAATAGCTCTTCTTTGAATGGAATCAAGAATGCTTAGGGTTGTGGGGGACGCCGTTCTCCAGATATGAGAACAATATTCAAAGGGAGGTCGGATTTGGGACACATACAAAGTGTATATATTAGAAGGGATAAAATACTTATATGTTCATAATATGGAATTTTGTTCATATTTTTCATTGTAGAATCACCCCTTAAAGTTTGTTGGTAGAGTTTCTGGACACTACATATGCAAATAAAAGTTAAATAAAGCCAAACATTATTTTCCAAAACGTCCCATACGATCCCATTATCAATTTCTCAAAGACCCAATGGTTCATAAGAAATTATACCGATATCTCTAAGCCTATCGGGGTGTATCATCTATCTTTAGGACCCAAAAAGTGATTTAAAAACACCAAAGATTAAAATTTTACGTATCGGTGGACACTTTGATGAGCCGTGTAAAACAATTTGAAATGGTATCTTTTACCTTTTTTACCGAGACCTGTGTATGTTTCTATCTGATTGGGTTTGTCTTGTAACAGGTAGGAAAGCTTTTGGTTGGTGCCTTTTGAATTTTTGCCGAACGATAATTCCTTAAATAAAAATGTTTATTTTTCTGTATCTTTAACAAACTTACTTATAGAAGAAAATTATAAGCTCCCAAAAAAAAAGTTAATACTGGGTATTCTTGAACATTGGTTCCAAACAACAACGGTAGAATTCTCTTATCGCAATAAAAAAAGTTTATATTACAATTGGTCCGTAAATTTCTTTTAACCAAAATACAGGGTGTTAAACTTGTATTTTATGCTTTATTTTTTTCTGAAAGATTAAATTTAAACAAAATATTATTTGGCTTTTCTCTATTTTGCTCTTACACAATATAATAAAAGTTATGATTACTTGAAAAGAAATAAAATAATGAATTATTTAATATTAAGTTACTTACGATACAAAGGTTTCAATTTTTAAACAAAGGTTCATTAGTGCTGATGGAGTTTCCAAAAATTACTAGGCAATGCACTTGCACGTGTAATACAGTGTGTTGTCAAAATTTATTACACATATTTTAAGTACTATTTTTAAAAGTCAAAATATACCATTTTTTTTTGATAATTCACCCCTTTCAAGCCACAGCAATCGTAAGTTGCGTTAAAAAATCCATTATTTTGAACTGAGGTTATATTTTCGGAAGAAATGTCACGACGAATTGCTTGGACTCTTTGTTTGACCTCCGGACAGTGAGGACGTGCGTAGAGGACTACAAAGTTCTTCCCGGAGTGGCGGCTATAGGTGTCGTACGAACGTTTTTTACCTTCGGGGATCAAGGAAAGATTCACGGTTAATTAACGGCATCTTTCTTCTGGATCTAAGCGCTGTGAGCGAAGATTCCTATAAGCTGATGGTATCCTGTTTGGTGGTGGACACGAGGTATTTCTCAAATGGCGGGAAATAGATGGGCGTGCAATGGGAAATGTCAGTAGTGAAAGTGAAGGTTATATGTAACACCAGTAGCAGATCTTGGTTTGACAGCCGACAATTTATGCATTGCATCGATTGTTGAATTGTTTGTTTTCTTTTGGAATTTCTGGGATCTACGAGCTCGATTATCCAGATTTTCCGCCGACGAAGCCCTGGAAAGCATAGTCCGGAAGGGGAGAGTGGTGGATTGGACCTGAAGGGACCAAAACCAAGAAAAAAATAGAGAGAGAGAGAGAGACGATTTGCTTACCCTTATTTCCTTGTGCAGTGTATTTATTGCTTATTCCAAAAGAGGTACAGTGGAGGATGAAACCAACATTTTTTTGTGAAGCGAGAGTTAATTTTGCGCCCTTTACATTTTTTGGCGAAATAAAAATTGGAGAGCAAAAAAACGAACAAAATGTCCTCAACTCTTAAATCACGGCTTTTTCCCGTTACTTGGCGTCTTATGATGGCTGTATGTAGGGGGTAAGTTCTAGGACATGTGTATTTAATAAAAAAAATGTGTTATTGTAACCGGCAATTTTATAATACTCCCATATTTGCACGCCTGAAACATCATTCAAAATGTGATTGTCTCAAACAGCAACATCGACAAAATTCGCATCCTACATCGAGATACAATTAATTCTGCTTAAGATTTTTAAAAATTCTCTTTGCACTTTTTATTAAAAAGTTGGCTTCAAAAACCAAAATAATAAATACATTTCCATAAATACCATAAGGTTCCCGTTATCCCGTTATGCCATCTCCGAAAATTAAATGATCTGTTTCAAACCCACAATTTCTCAACGTCATTTTGTTATGTAAACAGAATTCCTCGCATCTGTCTAATTTTGATTCTTAATAATGGCTCTCACGTTGCTAATGTCCAAATTTTCTACCTGCTTAAAAAAAAGGTATCATTTAGTAATACAAACACATTTTGTTTTAGGGAGTTAAAAATGATGTTGGTGGTCAGGAATGGAACCGTTGGGATGGGGTTATTAAGGGTCTTTAATGTTTTGAATTTTTATGTTTACTTAAAATCTACTACAAATTGTTATTTATGTAGCAAGTGCATAAAGTGATATTTTTTTACCAATGGGAGCAGTGGCGTCTCGTGACATTTTTCAGTGGGAGGGTACAAGCAAAACAAAGTAAATAATAATAAAATGTATTCAAAGGTCACCCTCTATTTAAAACGAAAGTTCATTTGCCTATTTTTCTCACTGCAGAATACTTCGATCACTCTTATCAATTTTAGGCGTTCAACCAAACATAACCGCGGTAATAATTGGTGACAACTTTGACGTATAATACATAGTTTAAACGTCAACATAACCGATTGGTAAATACCGTTTGAGAATTGGTTCTTCGTATAAAATTGCTGTCTGTCCTACTATGTTTTAGTACGCCAAGTTTTTTAGTCCACGCTGTTATTTTTTTATTAAACAATAAGCATTCAAAACAAAACAGTTTCTATTTCTATTTCTATTTTTTTCTTGGTTTTGGTCCCTTCAGGTCCAATCCACCACTCTCCCCTTCCGGACTATGCTTTCCAGGGCTTCGTCGGCGGAAAATCTGGATAATCGAGCTCGTGGCTCCCAGAAATTCCAAAAAGAAAAGAATTAACTCTACAATCGATGCAATGCATAAATTGTCGGCTGTCAAACCAAGAGCTGCTACTGGTGTTACGTATAACCTTCACTTTCACTTCTGACAGTTCCCATGGCTCGCCCATCTATTTCCTGCCATTTGAAAAATACCTCGTGTTTACTACCAAACAAGGTACCCTCAGCTTATAGGAATCTTCGCTCACAGCGCTTAGTTCCAGAAGAATGATGCAGTCAATTTCGCGTGAATTTTTTCTTGATCCCCGAAGGTAAAAACGTCCGTACGGCACCTCTAACCGCCGCCCCGGGAAGAACTTTGTAGTCCTCTACGCACGTCCGCACTGTCCGGAGGTCAAACAAAGAGTCCACGGCAATCAACTATTTATTCCTAATCGCGTCGTTTAAATAGTTTGCGAGCAATAAAAACAACAGAAGAAAAATTTAAAAGTGAGGCAAAACTGATGACCGCGTGGTTTTTCTTAGCTGAATCGTAGTCTATTTATTTTTTGCATGATGTAAATAATATCTTCAGTTAATTATTCTTACATTTAAAGATGTAATTAACTATTTTATTATTTTCATTTTATTATTTCTATTCTTAGAACAACCCTTTCAGTATCGATACCCAACTTGTTCGATATCACCACCTGTCTACTTCCCGTATCAAATATCGCATAGTGGCCTGTTCCAGCGATAAAACAAGCGAGCCTCGGATCTGATGTCTGATGGTCGTTTGTTTTTTAGATGATGGCGGCCGCCGATCACTGCGATGGCTTTTATAAATATCATGTCCAACAAGGTATTGGATACCAATTAAAAACTATGAAACAGATATCCCATAATTGACGGACGTCGAGGTGGAATTTGGTGTTAGATTGGGCCTTAGATGGTTGTATACAGGCCGTTGTTTTTGTTGTCTTCTTTAAGTGTCAAATATTTATGTCATTACCACAGCTCTTGTGAAGTAACTAAAATAACAACTGCTTTTTTAAGTTGACGTATGTGCAACCTCCCATCTACGCGTATGTGTTACGCCGAGTTTGAGTAATTGCCGATTTCAAGTATTCGGCAAAATTTGCCTAATTCGGAAAATAAGCAGTAAATAAAACTGTTACGTTAGGGTGGTCATGGTTAGTTTTTTTAAATTTACTTTATTAAAAAATTATATAAAAATAGCTAACCCGAAACTAACCATGACCCCCAATGTGACAGAACTCCACCGCTTATTTCACGAATTAGGCAAATTTTGCCAAATACTTGAAATCGGCAATTACCCAAATTCGGCGTAACATATGCACAATTATTAGTAGATTTTATTTTCAGATGTTGGGAATATCCAGACACGCGGAGCGTGTCAGGCTAAGTTCAAGCAAAGAATACCAATCCATAGAACCCCACAAGTGAGATTTCAGCGTACCCTAAAAAATTTAGTACCTACCGCGACCAACAGATAGCGAAAGTAGTACGATGTAGCTTTGCTAATACGATTACCATCAGAAATTGATAGCAGTCGCTGACGAGCAGTCGGCTCGATCAGTTAGAGTGAGGATATACGCAAAATTTAATAAAAATAAAATCCCCGATAAATGGACCCAGTATCCATAGGATTATTAAATTTATTATTTCAGAATAGGATATATCGATGCGTTTTTACAAAACATCGTAAGCGACATTCGTCAATTTTACGGGAAACGTTTTATAATTCCTACTCTAAGCTAAGAATCTCTTTTTTTAATCTATTATTAGGTTATAAAATAACTAATCCGAAACTAACCATGACCCCCTTATGTGTACAGGAGACCTCTACCAAGCTTCATTTCACGAATTAAGCAAATTTTGACAATACTTGAAATCGGCTTACGATGTTTTGTCAAAAACCCATCGATATATCCTATTCTGAAATCATAAATTTAATAATCTTATGGATACTACCATTTATCGGGGATTTTATTTTTATTAAATTTTGCGTATATCCTCACTCTAACTGATCGGGCCGACTGCTCGTCAGCGACTGCTATCAATTTCTGATGGTAATCGTATTAGCAAAGCGACATCGTACTACTTTCGCCATCTGTTGGTCGCGGTAGGTACTAAAAATTTTTAGGGTACGCTGAAATCTCACTTGTGGGTTCTATGGATTGGTATCTTTGGCTAAGCGTCGAGTGCAGTATTACACAAACCACTTGGTGCCACTCTTTGACACCGCTCCATAACTCAAAACCTATTTAACGTAAACAAATGAAATAAGGGTGTTTATTGATATTCAGAAGGACAACTAGAAGCCCAATGAAGCTAGCTCAAACGGTTGAAAAGATCTGAAGGTCCAATAGTCGTCAATTTTTCACTGACTGAATGGGTGATTGACATAAGTATATGGTAGATCAAAAACCTACCCACTTCCAGATGACCTAGAAAGATATAATTTGAAAATCCAGGTCGGTAGCGTAGAAAGAAAACTAACAGTAAAAGTTGAAAAAACGTTTAAAGGGCCTCATAAATCTTGAACCATTACAAGTAGATATTTGAAAGTATTTCAATATATGTAGATATTTTTATATTTGTTATATAAAAGAAATATAAAAATAAAATTAAGTCAAAATATTAGTGGTTTCCCTATACAAAAAACAGTGTGTGTCGTCGACGTCGCGTGGCGTCAGATCGTTATATCGCTCAGACTTAGCTTATTTAGGTATAAACAGAAAGTGCGTGTTAAAAAGGTAGCAGATAATGAATGGACAATGCGCAGTCTTATTTCTAACGTTTTAGAAAATGCTGAAAATAGTATTTAAAGGAAAACTATGCAGCGGAAACGCAAAATATCAAATCTAAATTACTGCCTAGTTTTCTTCACAAAAATTAATAATATCCCACCAAAAACGTAAATGTGAAAAACGTTAGCTAGAATGGAAATCTAAATAAGTGCCAAGGTTTGTACAAAAATCAAAGGGGTAAACTACGTGAGGGATTTTGGAGTGAGAGGTAGTTCAGTTAAATCTCACCAAATCTTACCGTGGGGGGTGGGGAGGGGTCTCTGCAAATATTACGATATTTTTCTTCTGCTAGAAACAGGAAAAATGTAACAAAAGTTGGACAGATTCCCCAGGAAAAAATAAAGTGCACAATGTGGGTCAAGGCCTTTTTTGTTGCTTTTCAAAATTATTCTAACGACAAAATCAATATGTCGGTTTAAAAAGTGGGGGTTTTAAGCAAATCTCGCCAAGTCTAATAGGTGGTAAAGGAGCTTTTCTTGATTCTATTCAAACAAGAGCTATTCGTCTTATTAATGATCCTTCACTTACAGATAGGCTTCTCTCTCTTGCCCATCGTCGCCGTCGGACTGTGGAGGATTTATCGCTTTTTATAGGTACTTCCATGGCTTCTGCTCTGACGAATTGTCCAGTATAGTTCCTCCAATCACGGTTCCCAACAGAGAAACTCGTGATTCCGCGCGTATGCATCCCTATACGGTCCAATTGGACAGGCCCCGAATTTCTCACTTTGTTCGTTCTTTTATCCCTAGAGTTTCTAGAATGTGGAACCTGCTGCCCGCGGAGGTCTTTTCCTTCCCCCAAATCTTCAAGTATTTAAGTCCCGTGTCAACAAACTCCCTCTTACCTCGCTTAAGACACCCACGGTACGTTAGTATTTAGGCTTTTAGCATTCGTGGTTTGGTTTATTTAAAAAAGTCTCACCAGGGAGGACGGGGATCGAAAAATAAAAAAGACACCTCACGTAATATATGGACGTCCCCAAATATGTATGAGATCTTAAAACCAATCTCTCAACCCGACTTGGAAAGCAAACGCAGAGCGATGCAGATATCTCTTTCACAGGATCTCAATTTGATATTGGATTGGGGCACCAAAAATCTCGTTCAATTTAATGCATCCAAAACACAATCATGTTCCTTCTCACGAAAAAAATCATCAAATCCTCATCCTTTGCTTGTGAGTGGCCAGGTTTTGCAGAGCGGGGACACATTTAACCTTGTGGGCGTCACATTTAAGAATAACCTTAACTGGCATAAACACATTGTATCTATAGCCACCGCGGCTTCAAAAAGCTTGGATTTCTTTTCCGAGCCAAAAAGTATTTTTCTCCTTCCAATTTATACACTTTGTATGTGTCCCAAGTTCGACCCTCTCTGGAATATTGTTCTCATGTCTGGGGAATGGCATCCCCTACAACCCTCAGCATTGTTGATGCCATTTAAAGAAGGGCTGTTCGTCTTATTAATGATCCTTTACTTACTCAAAGACTTCCTTTTCTTGCCCATCGTCGAGCTGTGGGAGATCTATCGCTCTTCTATAGATACTTTTACGGCTTCTGCTCCGACGAATTATCCAGTATAGTCCCTCCTCTTGCAGCTCCCAACAGAGAAACTCGTGGTGCCGCGTATGCATCCTATACAGTTCAATTGGACAGGCCCCGAACTTCCCATTTCGTTCGTTCTTTTATCCCTAGAGTTTCTAGATTGTGGAACCTACTGCCCGCGGAGGTCTTTCCTTCTCCTTCAAATCTTCAAGTATTTAAGTCCCGTGTCAACAAACTCCCTCTTACCTCGCTTAAGACACCCACGGTACGTTAGTATTTAGGCTTTCAGCCTTCGTGGATTGTCCAAAGATAAAAAAAGTAACTGAGATATGACTTGGTAGTATATCAGAATTATTATTTTTTCTAAAATCAGTTAAATAACCTTATAAAATAACTGATGTAATGAAAATAATACACTAAATAATGTTGTAATCCACCAAAAATAATTTGGGGAACTTAAAGTGAGCTTTCCATCACATTACTACCTCCGAAAACAATTTTCTCTTTCGAAGCTCACTAACGAAGTCATGGTATACGCAAATTCACGTAGATTTAAAATTCCGACATGGTTTTGCCGGGCCTGGATGCAATCCAATTTGACTCGACAGCGGATCTACAACGGTTTCTGGATCATTTTGCATCTAATTATACTGTTAAATCTCGTTTGCTTGCACAGTACGCTCGTTTTCCAGGATTTTTTTCTTCGGTAGACGTGGAAGTTTTCCGCCAACTGTCATGTTTTTATTTACTTGTCTCTTTTTATACTAAATAGGCTTAGGGCAAGGTTAGTTTATTATAAGGTTGCGACATATCCTCAACTTTAGGCGGTTCGAGGTCGGGGACGCAAGGAAGGGCACTCCACGGAGAAAAGTTGGCAAGACTGGGTAAAATCAAAGGTGAATATCAAACCAGTGGCGTCTAGAATTTGCGCATTTCATTTTGCATTGATTTGGAAGTCATATTTGTTGAAAGATGTAATTACAAATGTTTTTTATTTAAAGTAAAAGAATTTACAACTTAAAAATAAATAAAAACTGTTGTGTAAACTATTGTTCTACTAATACAATAAACTTTATATCTCCGGCACTGAACAACATGGCCGAAAAATGGGAGATGTGACGTCATCACACGTCAAGCAATATGGCCGAATGTCGCGACCCTATATAGACCGACTTTGGCCTTAGGGCAGATTTAATAAAAGCTTAAAAAAATGCATACTGGGTGTTTATTTAAAAACTTATCACTTAAATTATCTGCGAAACGAGACAGGTTTGAGAAAATCGCCGGAAACACGTCAAGATATTTATTGAGGGGGAACGTTTTTGACGTGATAACGTCTTATAATTCGATGGACCCTGCTGCCCGCACCAAAAACATAACTCGTGCGGCGTTACCTCGCGCGTTTCATTTAAAGCTTGAAGTGCAAGAGAAGAGCGCGGAACGAGCGACAAAGAGGCACAATCTTCGCGTCGTTCGACATCTGGTTCTATCCTGCTTGAGTGAGCGTGCAGTGAAAAGTGAATATTTTGTAAAATGTTTATAGCAACGATAATTGCGGTAACGATTCTTTCGACGTTGTCACGTTCAACTATCGTCAGTAAACCGACTGACTTTGCAGACAACTGATTTTTTACAAAAATTGGACTGCACTTTTCAACCCCTAAACCATGAGGTCCACCATCCCATAAGTCTTAAATGAGAACAGGGGTCGAGTAATACATCATTTTAAAGCTTCTGACGAGTACTTTATAACAATAGAATATAAAGTCAATAGCTTTACCTACTACAAAGTGGCAGTACTCTAAAGCTACCTGAATATTATTTTGATACCCATATTTCCGAAACTAATAAATTTTGATATACTTAATGTGGTATTTTCTTAAAGCTTCTTTAAAGATCTTTTTAATGGTAATATTGGTGATAATATACAGAGTAGGACAAAAAGTATATACATTTTTTAATGACGCACCCTCTTATGTTATATCTCCAATAAACAGATATTTAAAAGACATTTAAGAAAAACACATTAGGTATATCTAATTTTAAAAGTTTCGCCATTTTGTAGTAGGTAAAGGTATTGCCTTTATATTCTAAGGTTATATAAAGTACTTGTCAGGAGATTTAAAATAATATATCTATCACTCGTAACCTCGTATCTTTTTTATAGTTTTGGGGTGGTAGCCCTGGTAGTTTAAGGGTTGAGGGACGCAGTTCAATTTTGTTGTGATAAAACTTTTTCACTTAATAAATATTTTGACGTGATTCCGCGATTTGCTTAATCTGTCTGTTATTCGCAGATAACCTAAATGGTAAGTTTTTAAATGAAAACCCTGTATACAGTGTGTCTACGTAAGTTGGTGTCATATGGAAAACTTTTTAATTATTAATTTTACGAAAAAAGTTATATTCATTATAAAATGTTCTTCATAGTCCAGAAACCTAAAATACAATCATCCGATATTAGGTTATGTCAGTCATCTACGAGGTTTGGCCAAAAATGTAATTTTTGCTTAAGAGTACAGTACTTGTATTTTTGTTATTGTTATAAACTAAAATTTACTTCCAAATATGCAATTTTGTTTATTATTATTATATATATATATATATATATATATATATATATATATATATATATATATATATATATATATATATATATATATATATATATATATATATATATAATAATTTCTTTTCTGCAAAAATCGAGAAAATTTAAGTTTGTAAAATTAGTGCATTGCATATTCTTTTTGTTTAATTAACAAACAATTAAAAATCTTTATTTTAAATTGTCCTATGACCAGGGCCGTGTTATCCGTTAGGCTAACTAGGCTACAGCCTAGGGCGCCATGAAAAAATAGGCGCCAGACAGGGAGTAATAGGCGCTAGACAGGAAAGGTTTTAAAAACGTTTAGGTTGAGTGGGGATTTTTGGTGACTAATTTCTCTGTGAACAAGGTGCTTTGGAATGAAATAGAGAAATAGGCGTAAAAGCGTGAAAAGGAGGGACTGACCTTTTTTTGCTCTTTAAAAATTTTTTGGTGGAAAATAGGCGCTTCGGGAATTCTAGCCTTCTAGCCTAGGGCGCCTCAAACAGTTAATACGGCACTGCCTTTGACATTTATATTCAAGAAATATAGTGCACTATGTTCAAGCCAAAATTTATACCATTATCGTAGAAAAAAAAATCAAATATAATATCAAATATATAGTATATATATATATATATATATATAGACTATCGTTAAAATAAATAAATAGATCTTTGAAAAAGCCTTCCATGTAAGGCGAAACGTCAGAAAAAAATGAAATTATTGTTTTAATAATAAAAAAAACTCAATCCCAAGAAACAAAGTAAACAAAAGTAAATTATATATATATATATATATATATATATATATATATATATAAATACCGGTACTTTACTCTTAAGCAAAAATTACATTTTTGGCCAAACCTCGTATAATACTGATACAATTTGATATTTGATGGTTGCTTTTAAGTTTCTGGACCATGCGGAATTTTTATAATTAATACCTTTTTTTTGTAAAATCAATAATAAAAAGTTTCTCATATGACGCAGACTTACGTAGACACACTGTATAAAATTAAGTATAAAAAAGTTTGTGTAAACATGGGTTGGACGAATTTTTCGTTTTCAAGATATCCATAGGATGGTAAAATTATCAGAAGACACCCATTTTAGTACTATTTTGTTAGACCAGATTAATATAAGTATTTAGTTTAGTTATTTAAGTAATTATTTATAAAGGTAAGTTTGTAAAGATGTATCTATCCCATAAATTTATATTAGTTGTGACAAATATTTTTGAGAATTTTTACCGTTGGCGGAAAAGACCTTTCTACCCGCATAAAATCTGGAACGAAACAGTTGCAAATTGGCGCGCTAATGTCGGGGTTGGAATTAAATCCACGAAATCCAACTAAGTGGCTTAACTGGAGTTAGTTTTGCGCCCTAATTTCCACTCTACGCGATTTATGGTCGCTTGCTACCTCCGCTTTTTTATTTTATTGTTTCCATTTTTAAATAAAGTAAATATACTAGAGAAAAGTAAAGGTTCCAACCTTGTATTTGAAACTTTATTTTCCATACCTAAATATGGCAAATGAAATTATTTTTTGTCTAGTTAAAAACTATGGATGGTAGAGGGAGGATGACCATCTTTTATGGCGGACAAGTTAAAAAGTGGCCATCGGAATGTAGCAAATTGAGGTGGCGCCACAGTAGCCAGTGGAGGGATTTTAGTATTTCTCTCCTTTTTCATTTTGTATCTATTTGTCCTTTTTTATTTTGTATCTCACTCTAATAATTCATGCTCATTGGTTAAAACATCTCCACTGGCTACTGTAGCGCCACCTTAAGTTCTTTCTTTCGACGGACAGTTTTTAATACATTCAGATGGTACTCCTCTCCTCTACCCTCCATATTAAAAACTTTGGACCTGCAGCAGGACTCCGTGCTCTATAGAATTCTACACCTCGCTTTCTATTGTAGATTTTTACTCGAGAAGCCGATAATTGTACTTTTTGGTACTCTGTGTCACAATAGACTAAACATCGGAAATGTTTGTAAAATGTCTATATGTGTACTAATATGTTTTTTGTTTAACTGTGTAAGATAAAAGGACACACATACAGCTATTGAAAATTAAGATTTACAGAATATCATTATTGAGCAATTGAGTTTTTAATTATTGTTTTTACACAAAAAAGGGTAAGGTTTTTAATCGATGTTTATTTAATTTTATTCATTTACTCTTGGAGTCAATTTTGCACTATAGCATTAGCAGTTATTATGTCTATCGGATATTAGAGAATTTTTGCAAGTTGCCTTAGTACAGTACCATTAACCTAAAAAAAGGGGGAACATTTTAGTTTTTAGAGGTGTTTCTCAAATGGCGGGAAATAGATGGGCGTGCCATGGGAACTGTCAGTAGTGAAAGTGAAGGTTATTCGTAACACGGAAATAAATACATATTAGTCTAACCTAATACATAGAAAACATAGTTTGCAATGTCACTTTTTATATGTTGTACCAAGTAACTTGTTTCTTTTAATAGAAAAACCCCAAAGAAGTTAAAATAATTAATTTAGACATATTTTTGTTTGCAAAAATAAATATATATCTGTTCAAAATTACTTACTTATTAGGACCATAGAAACAACAGATCAAGATTTAAAAAACATATTGAATTACATTTTTTTATTTGTAAAACTAACTTCCTAAACTGTTAGTTTGCAAATGATGATATATATGACTTATATCAAATTTTACCCCGTAGTCGGTAAAACCACCGCGAACATGTTTTAACCCGCTTAAGATGCATAAAAAGTAACGTTAATATTCATAAAATAAGCAAACAGTAGAAGAAAAATAAAAATAAAGAAAATAGGTGAGTTGCTTTGCAAAAAAATTTGAAAATTCTATGGGCGCCAGGATTTTGTTTTGGCACCTCACACACTTTTTCTCGGCCCATGGCCCCCCTCAGAAAGTCGATATGACCGCCTCTGACTCGAATACCGCACAAATGTATTCTGAATAGTATTCAGAATTCGAATACACCCAACGGGGTGGCTTTTCTTAGCTGAATCGTAGTCTAACAATTAAAAATTATAAATATAGCAAAATAAATTTATTTAAAATATTCCTGAATATTTTACCTGAAAACCGCTCTTTTAAATTTTTGCCAAATTCGATAACTTGGTTCTCATTACAGGCAATTACAACCAAAAGCTCATCAATACAGCTCAATGTAGACTCTACTTCTCATGTAATTTTCTTAATAATCACGACACCGACTCGTCAATCAATCCAAACTTGTCCATAAACAAAGCCCCATCACCCGTTTAAGAGCCTCGCAATTAAAAATACCAAGTAGGCCTTAAATGGGTGCCATTTAAAACGAAATATCGTCAATTGTTTCGCCGTCGGCGATTTATTGGCAACAAGCGAGTGACAATTGCGGGGAGAATGTCCGGAAACGTCGCCGCGGCCATAATAAAAAACAAGTGACAACCGTTCGGTGCGTCCGTCGATTGTCTTTTTGTTTATTTCTGTGGTCGCGATTGTAGCAAGGCCTATTTGACTGACGGATTGATAGGCTTGGCGGTACTAGCGACAGTGGTGGATAATTTTTCTTAAAATGGATGAAACAAGGGGGAATAAAGTAGGTAGATGAGATCTATGCAGTTATCTTTTTCTCCCAGTCATGAATCCCAGGACTGAGTGCCTACAACTTTTTGCTTTTAGATATTCTAATTTTCAAAGAAACATATACATTTAAAAACATCTGATATAATAAAATATTACATCAAATCGATTTAATTACTGGCATTGCCAACACTCTTTAATGGCAAGGCATTGGCAAAAGGTATCAAAAAGCGCGAAAGTGAGCAATTGGCCGTTATTAGGCCACGTGTTGCAGATAATGTGATGGCATCCTTCATTAATTTTTATTTTTGAAAATGTTTAGGACGATGGCATCCAAATCATTAATGTTATGCCGAAAAACTGTTAGGATGATGGCATCCATCATTAATAATGACAATAATGAGCTATTACAAAAATGCGTTTAGGATAATGGCATTTATCATTAAATAAGTTATTGCAAGCTTTATAAGTCTGTTGAACGAACCCAAAAAAGTAAGTTAAAACATATTTAGAATTTTGTAATCGAAAGAAATGAGAAAAGGCAGGAAAACTTTATCAATAAAAAAATTTACATAATATAAATTTTTATACCGTAACAATAAACCAAAAATAAATAAATAGTATGTAATAAAATTTAAAAAAGATAGTAAATCAAAGAAAACACTTTAAAATAGTAAGTATTTAAGGGACACTTACACTCAATTTTCAGATCCAAAACATAAGGGAGAAATATTTTAAAGGAGTTAAATGTCAAAAAAACTATTAAATATATATAATACTTTTTATACACGTCTTTAAAACTTTTAATAAGGCAACTCCCTGATTTCATATAGATTTTTAGGTAACTACGAATTTAAAGGTTTTAAACAAAATGTTTACAGCTCCTAACAGTCTACTTGAATAACCCGCCTTCTTGACTAGCCATCACCAATTACTTACTGCCTACACACTAATTAGGTAATGAATACATTAATTATGTCTACTAAAAACTCTTCTCTTTAAAAAAGAAACTAGAAAGCTAGAAAACCACGTAGAAAACAATTGCGCAGAGCGGCCAACAAAGAAGGTGTGCGTCGATCTGTCAAATTGTCAAATCTTGTATTTCGCTAAGCGGGAAATTTGAGTTTATCACCTTCGGTCGAAATCGTCGAAATTAACCTAGCTGAATTTTACCATCATTTTATTTTTATTCTCTCAAAAATACATAATAAACATTTTGTTTGACTTAATTTTTATTTGCATGATTTGTATCAATAAAATGTTAGGAAAAGGCCATTTCCTTTGGATTATGTAAAAAACATAAAATAATGTTGTTTAGCCGCCATTATAAATAAAACAGATCAAAAAAAGTGCTCGAATGTTAGTTAAATACCAATGTTAATAATATGGTTTGAAAAGTATAAATATGCGTTGAAGGTTTGCCTTCAAAAATCAATATTTATTTGCCTGCAACAAAAAGGCATGCTTTATTTAATCAGGATTGGTATGCTTCGCCATTTTTAAAAGTGAGCTGCTTGCCGGCAATTCGCCTGCATGTAAAATTTATTGGCAGTTGGTGTTTATTTAGGGTTAACTTTTTTTAATGCGTATTGTTAGATGTTGGCACTTTCCAGGGCTTCGTCGGCGGAAAATCTGGATAATCGAGCTCGCAGCTCCCAGAAATTCAAAAGAAAACAAATAATTCAACAATCGATGCGGTGCATAAATTGTCGGCTGTCAAACCAAGACCTGCTACTGGTGTTACGTATAACCTTCACTTTCACTACTGACAGTTCCCATGGCACGCCCATCTATTTCCCGCCATTTGAGAAATACCTCGTGTTCACCACCAAACAGGATACCATCAGCTTATAGGAATCTTCGCTCACAGCGCTTAGATCCAGAAGAAAAGATGCCGTCAATTTAGCGTGAATCTTTCCTTGATCCCCGAAGGTAAAACGTTCGTACGGCACCTCTAACCGCCACTCGGGAAGAACTTTGTAGTCCTCTACGCACGTCCGCACTGTCCGGAGGTCAAACAAAGAGTCCCTCAGCTGATTCTAAGAAGAAAGGTTTAGAAAAACATATGTCCTAAATGGACTTATGTTTTCATGGAGTACGTTGTAGGCAATAACAAAATACTTAAAAACTCCCTTAAGAACTAAGTAATGTCAAATAAACTTAGTAGCTTATTGTCCTCACGCCCTCTGTCGAGTATGAAAACTAAGTGAACTCCAGATCCATAAAACAATACTTAAAAAACAAATAAGTATTTTTGACAAGCAGTCTAAATCATTCTACAAAAATAAAAAAGGAAAAAAGCTCCTTACCACTTGTCATGTCCTTGCACTGAAAGGTTGCATACTGTCTGATCTGGATATTCTGTAAATATATATATATATATATATATTTTACAGTAAAAGGTTTTTCCTTTAGAGGTAATTAAGATCATCAACGTAGACGAGTTTCGAATTATTTGGTTCTCATCAGTACGGTGTAGGCGATAACAAAAAAACTTCAAAAAATCCCTTAACAAGTAGTACCTAATATCAATTACCGCAGTAGCTTATTGTCTATCACGCCCTCTGTCGACACCTATTACTTTTCTTAGGACATTTATGGTTGTATATTGCTACTAAGGCTTTAAGGCTCTGTGAAGTGCAGACTAACTCAAGATAAAAATAAATTTTTTTATACGATGGTCATTGTTTGGCCTCAGTCTAGGAAAAATGGGACCTCTTCGGTCCTGGTCGGGGTATAGCGAGCTGACCCTGTTCAGCCCTATTGACCCTATGAACTTGCCGGTCGCCTGGAACTAAATAAAGAAAAGCCCCCAAAATAAAACCCAAAATTCGAATTAAAATTCGACGTTCGGTGGCAAACTGCCACCGTTGAAATAAAACTAAGTAAAATAAAAATTTGAAAGTTATCTAATTTTAAGAACTAAATTTTTTAAAATTTAAGCTTTAAACTTAAGGAAATTCTGATAATATTTTTGACATTAGTGTCATGAATGATAGACATAACTTGTGTTTTTATTATCTATAATACAAGGTGACCAGGTGAGTTGATTTTTAGTTTCCTGAAGAACTTCAGCGTTCAGCAAAAGTAACCATGTGTTATTTAAATTAACTGATAGTGATGCTACACAGTTATCGAAGTATCGCAAAC
The DNA here is from genome assembly GCA_014170235.1 of Listronotus bonariensis. NCBI lineage: Eukaryota > Metazoa > Arthropoda > Insecta > Coleoptera > Curculionidae > Listronotus > Listronotus bonariensis. The sequence continues at coordinate 104,048 of JACEGR010000435.1, read as the reverse complement.
ATGATCCGTTATCGTTATTAACCATACCGGACTCCTTTAATTACGGATAATCCAAGAGCTTATCGTTATCGTTATCGCGTTATTGTTAATCCTCGTGGTTGCCGGATTGTAGAAATTTTAATATCAATTATTTAAAGTTAAAATTTTAAAGGCAATTAATTAAATATCATTTATACATAGGCTCAATTAGCGAAAAATCTATAGCCGTAATAAAAATCAAATAGTGTTAAGAAATTAAAACGGACTTGCACTCTTGAGCGGATCTATTCTAAATCGGTAATTAATTTAGATGTTTACAATCTGGCACCCACTTGCTCTTATTCTACTACCAAACCCTAACCTTACTTTTCGTGCTTTGCTCAAACCGTATTGTTTGCATCTACTTAAAAAGCGAAACCAACAGAAGTGTTTGCATATATTTTAAATGTCAGTTTTATATCTTATGAAGAATAAAAGTAAATGCTGGTTTCAAAATTTGTTACAAACTTAATCAGGTTTTTAACCTGACAATAATCGCTTACTTGACTTCAATTTTGTGCAACAAATTTAAAATATTTAGACATCAGTCGTTGCTCGAGCCCTCTTGTACCAGAGGACATACACCACCCATGTATCGAGTTTCTTTTCGATATTACTATGCATAAGCCCTTAAAGTTTAATCGTACCACATATTTTAACTTCAAAAAGGCAAATTATGAAATGATCAATCAAAAGATCTCAGATAATGATTGGAACTCAATGTTTTTGAATAAATCTTTAGATCGTAGTTTGGATATATTTTATAATAAAATTGATAATATCTTACAACATTATGTACCAACTTATTCTAAGAATAAATATTTTCCTACTTTTTACTCGCATGCAACAATAAAAGCCGTTAAGGAAAAAAATAAAATCCATAAAAAATGGCGTAAATATAAAAATGTTAATGATTATAATTTATTTAAAATCTTAAGAGCACGGTGCAAAGCTCTGATTAGCGCTGATTTTGGTAGATACACCACTTCGGTAGAATATGATTTAATTAATAACCCCAAGAGATTCTGGAGCTATGCCTCTATTAAAAGGCAGTGTGTGAGTGCCATACCCAGCGAGATGCACTGGGAAGACCAGATTGCTCGGGGTGGTTCTGATATCGGTGATTTGTTCGGTGCATATTTTGAGAGTGTCTTCGTGTCAGAAAGACATCAATTTAATTTTGACTCGGTTCCTCAAAATTCAAACAATCTAGACCTGCAGAGCATTTTTCTTCGAAATAGTGATGTTTTAAAAGCATTAAAAGAGCTTGATCCTAATAAAGGCTCCGGACCGGATAATTTGCCTTCTATCTTTATTAAGAAGTGCGCCGTTTCCCTCAGTGTACCATTAACTTTACTTTTTAATCACTCTCTTGATTTGGGTGTGTTTCCGGATAGGTGGAGGACTGCCGTGGTTGTGCCTATTTTTAAGGGGGTCAGAAAAACGATATCACAAATTATCGGCCTATAAGCAAAATTTCAATAATACCCAAAGTTTTTGAAAAATTAACATATGAATATTTTTTAACTTAGTAAAAAATGGAACTATCTGGCAGCAGCACGGCTTTTTCGTGGACGCTCCTTGGAGACTAATTTGTTCATGTTTAGTGAGTATCTGCATAACCGCATGGATAACAGAACTCAAGTGGATGCTGTATACACCGATTTTAGCAAAGCATTCGATAAAATTAGTCACAATATCCTACCAAGCCGGTTGGCTGAAATTGGTGTGGGTGGTAGCCTTCTGAGATGGGTGGCATCATATATTAAAATCGGTCACAATATGTTTCAATTCAGGGTTTACATCTAAATCATTTATATCCACGTCCGGTGTACCCCAAGGTCACACTTAGGACCTTTTATTTTTATAATATACATAAATAACATTAAGTCTTGTTTTCATTACTCCGATTTTCTGCTACTATGCAGATGATTTAAAAAGTTTTTACCAGTATAAACGGCCCTGAAGACTGTGACAAGCTTCAGAGGACTCTAGACCGCTTGGAAGAGTATTGTGAAGAAAATAGCCTATATCTTAAATCTGCTCTAAGTGCACCTCCATTACGTTCTCCCGCAATCTTAACCAAATAATGTTACGGATATCATATAGGAAGCTACTCTGTTAAACAGAGTTTCTAGTATTAGAGACTTGGGAGTTATCTTTGACTCCGAAACTGATTTTTGACTTTTCATGTAGAATCTGTTATTAATTCTGCTTCTAAGATGTTGGGATTCGTCTAAGGAAATGTAAAAGTTTTAAGAAATGCTAAACCAATCATCTGCTTGTACAACTGTTTTGTTCTTAGTAAGTTAAATTTTGGTAGTGTCATTTGGAATCCGCAGCAAATTACATATATTGACCGATTAGAACGAATTCAAAATAAATTGCACTAAAATATCTTTCCTTTTAAACAAAATTCTTTAATTCCAAAATTGTGATGTTTCCCAGGCTCGGTTCGACCTTAATCTGATGTCCCTGGCTGATGAAGAGCCATTTCCGATGTGCTATTTTTATTTAAAATTTTTAATACTACATTATTCAAAGCCCCAGAAATTCTTCAACAAATCTACATCAACATCCCTCAAGATCTCTTAGAACTAGATAATTGTTTCATTTGCCATTTAGGCGCATATCTTCTTGCTCAAAATTCTCACTCTCTATGCATAGTAGGCTGAAGCATAGTAGCTTCAGTAACAAGATCGACTCTTTCTACAGTGTCATTAGCACAGACAAAAATATTTTAAAAAAAAGTTAGTAATATATCACCTGAGTTTCCTTGTCGCCTCTTGTAGGTGCTTGATTTATTAATATATTTTTCTGAGGTTTATTTATTGTTGCATGACTTATTTTCAGACTTATTTTAGTTTTTAAGTTAGTTTTTATCCTAGGCGTGTACCCAAACAATTACCATCGAATTAAAGAATCCGCCTAACCAGTATAGAACATATCTTCAAATTTTTTATATACTGTTTGGTTTATTCGACGAACGCTACTGATTCCCTTTGCTGAAACCCGCTCACCATGTTGAACAAAACGTGTTAATAGTAAATCCCAATTAAAATGCAGTGTACAAGCAAGGTGTTGTTCATACATTACGAAAGACATGCCTGCTAAGTCCACCGACTGCTCCGTTCCACTTTTTCGACCCATTCTTGTCGACGCTGCTCATCCGTCACTGTCACGGTCTGATCTTCAGGTCTTGTCAAGTCTTGTCTCTTGGATATTTTACGATGACGCCTGTAACTGAGCCTAATTTGGTGCCCAGATAGTTTTTATATCGGCCGGTAGGGTTGCATACAATATTTTTTAACTTATATCGAAGTTAAAGCTGCTAGTAGTAATTTATGTAACAAATGCATTAAGTGATACTTTTTTCAAGAATGGGAAGTTTGATAGCACGAGCCGTCAGGCGAGTGCGGCAATCACATGGGTAAAAAGAGACACTCTATGCATGTGTTACATACTATACAGGGTGGCCCACCATATTCGACACGGTGTGTAGCTGGATAACCATGGGGTTTAAAAAAATAATAAATACTGGAACATATACAGGTCGGATAAGACCACAGTATAAAATTATTTTAGTCTATACAGGGTATCTCAAAAAAGTGTGACGTATCAAAGTTATATTTTTTTAAATGGAATACCCTATATTTTATGACGGTTTTAGATTCTACTTTAAAAAATAACTCAAATTTGTTTTTAGTACTAAGTGTCTAATTTTATTCGTTTTTGTGATATATGATTTTTTTGAAAAATGCAGAGGTAAAATTAAATTGATTTTTACTTTAACACTTTAAACCTTAAAATGTGTAACAAGATTAGAAAAAGTCTGCCATATCATACGTAGGTCAAATCAAGATCAAATATTGTACAGGGTGATCAAAAAATAATTTCAATTTTTTAGAAAATCAAATAGCCATATCTCTCTTATTTTAAATGGAACACCCTGTATTTTTATACGTCACATAATGACAAATAAAATACTCTTTCAAATGGTGTATAGGTTGCCTATACCTATCTTTTGTGCTTTTTAGTAAAATCTGTTTTTACAAATTTTTAGTCCAAATGTTTATTTAAATTAAAGTTGGCTGTGACATAGCAGCCAATAATATTTTCTTAAGAAAATAACAACGACCTATTTCTTTCTTCTATATATTACTAGTGTTTTAGTCAGTTTAAAAGAAATTTCAATGATTTTAAATAAAAACCCTTCTTCTACAACAACAAGATGATATATTACTGGTAGGATGTGAAAAAATCGTTTACTTTAGTCTAGAGTTAATCCTAAAAAATATTCCAGGAGAAACCATCTGATAACCTTAATAGTTGCTTTAAAAAATTTGACACAGTGAATATGGATAATGGAAGAAACGAGTTATAGGTCACAGAATGTCGTCATAACTGACTAGAGGCGTTATTAGGATTGTTTAAAAACACAAGTTTTATCATTACCACATTCAGCTGAAATATGTGTTATTGGAAGTAGCATTATAAGCAACTAATGAATTTTTTTCTGTGAATTTTAAAAATAGTGGCAGATAATACAAAATCTTTTAATTTTGTGCTTTTTTCCAACAAATTTACATTTTGCAATAACGGCTTAGTAAATAGGCATAGCTATATCACAGCCTACTTACATTTAAATAGACATTTGGAATAAAAATATGTTAAAACGGAATTTACTTAAAAATTATAAAAGATGGGTATAGGCAACCTATATACCATTTGAAAGAGCATTTGGTCTGTCATCATGTGGTGTAAAAAAATACAGGGTGTTCCATTTAAAATAAGAGAGGTATTGCTATTTGACTTTCTAAAAATTGAAAATATTTTTTGATCACCCTGTATAATCTATGATCTCCATATGACCTACGTATGATAAGGCAGACTTTTCCCAATCTTGTAATAAATTTTAAAGTTTAAGGAGTTTATATTCTTAAAATAAAATAAATTTAATTGCACCACTGCATTTTGAAGAAAAATCAAATATCACAAAAACGAATAAAATTAGACACTTGGTACTATTAACAAACTTAAATTATTTTTTATGTAGAATCTAAAACCGTCATAAAATATAGGGTGTTCCATTTAAAAAATATAACTTTGATACGTCACACTTTTTGAGACATCCTGTATAGAGTAAAATAATTTTATACTGTAGCCTTATCCGACCTGTATATGTTTCAGTATTTACCTTTTTAAAAACCCCATGGTTATCCAGCTACAGACCGTGTCGAATATGGTGGGCCACCCTGTATTTTCCACGACAGTATAAAAATAAGTTGAAAAAGTGATGATCTTTTTTTGCTCTTTACAAAGTTTAGGTTATGAAAGACTTTTATTGATTTTTACAAAAGAAAGGTTTTCTTTTGGGCTGGCCTCAAAAATTTCATGAGCACCTGGCGGCGGCGCGTTCTCATTATTAGCCTAGGTCGGTTAAAACTCTTAATCACTCGGTAAAATGACCAATTAGTTTTATTAAAATGAAATGGCTTTAAATATAGAGAAATAATTAAGTGTTTAGTATACACTGTGTGCAAAAAGTCCCGGAACCCCTTAATAATTCGCAAATGCGCTCATTATCGAAAAGTCTTCCAAATAAAGTTTATAGATATATTTTAGGTCTATTTTATAAAAATATGTTTACATGTACAGAAGGCATCACAACGAAGATATAGACACAAGTTACCTTTTTTAAATGGAATGGTGTATATTTTATTTGATTTTTGAATTTTCCACAAAAATATGAAAACACTTATTAATAAAACAGAATTGACACAAAATAACTTGTAAACACTTAACCTATTTAATTATATGTTGGAAGTGACCTCCTTGAACGGCTTAACAATGTGCTACTTTGTAATAAAAAGCATTTGTAACATTTTGTAGCATATTCGGAGTAATGTTTTCACATTCTCTTCTTATTCTTCCTTTTAGTTCATCGATATTTTCTGGTCTTGTCAAATAAACCCTATTTTTTAACTGTCCCCAAAGAAAGTAGTCTAGTGGCGTAAGGTCGGGGCTTCTTGCTGGCCACTCAATTTCGCCCCTTCTGCCGATCCATCGGCTGGGAAAAGTTGTATCTAAAAATCGTCCAACATTTAATCCAAAATGAGGGGGGCGCCGTCCTGTTGAAACCACATGATTTCAAAGTTATGAAGTGTCCTTATTTCTGGTAATATTTGATTTTGTAGAAGTTCAAGATATAGTGCTGCATTTAAATTTTCCTCAATAAAAAATGACCCTATTATTTTATTATTAATTATACCGGCCCAAACATTAACTTTTTCCGGATATTGGGTATGTGCTTCACGCATCCAATGAGGATTTTCATCAGCCCAATATCTGCAGTTATGCCGGTTTACGGTGCCGTTTAGCATAAATGTTGATTCATCAGAAAATAAGATATTTTGAAAGAAAAATCTATTGTCATCATATTTTTGCATCATAATTTCACAAAATTCTATTCGGCGATCAAAATCGTCTTCAAATAGTTCCTGTACCAACTAATTTTATAGGGATGAAACCTATTACCTTTAAGAACATTTTTGACTGATGAAGAACAAACATCTGATTCGTTGGCAACTTTACTCAATGACAAATTTGGATCTTCTATGAAATGTTGTAATATTTCTAAACTCTTTTATTCGTTGCAAACTGTCTTTGGCCTCCCCGTGCGTTGAAGATCTTTGCAATTTCCTGTTTGTTGGAATCTTCTAATTGTTCTGCTTACTGTAGACTTTGAGATTGGCGTACGCTCTGGAAAGGTGGTATTAAAAAGATCGCGGGTTTCTTGGTAAGACCGCTCGCGATCCCCAAACCCTCGAATCATAAGAAGCGTTATTCTCTCTTTCTCAGAAAGTGCCATGACTAGTTATTTTAAATAGTTTAACTAACAACTGCTCAATAATTACCAAACGTCACTTATACATGTCATACATACCCAAAAATGTTACTATGTAAATGTAACTAGATAAATATTGTAACAGGTGAAAATAAAAAATATCGATAAAATACTTTTTTAAACCCTTGTATCTTTTAAACTAGTGAGTTTAGGTACAGCATATGTTACACAAAGTCATGTTAAAATTTTGTGGAGAATTCAAAAATCCAATAAAATATACACCATTCCATTTAAAGAAAGGTAACTTGTGTCTATATCTTCGTTGTGATGCCCCCTGTACATGTAAACATATTTTTATAAAATAGATCTAAAATATATCTATAAACTTTATTTGGAAGACTTTTCGATAAATGAGCGCATTTGCGAATTATTAAGGGGTTCCGGGACTTTTTGCACACAGTGTATAAGTAAACAAGTAGATATCTATTTAATACAAAACAAATTTAATAAAAATCTACGGAATTCGAAACATTTCTCAGAAATTCCACCCAATCTCTAGAAACGGTGTTTTATAATGTTTTACACGGTCAGTCCGATCGGTAAAGCAGATAACTATCTTGCCGAAAGCTTTGTCTCTCGTTTATAATTAACAGTATGACAATCTGAAAGTGTCACGACCAAGATCGATCGTTTGTGGTCAGATTTAACTGATTTAGGTATGGAATTTTTGTCATTTTTTGTGCTTCGATGGTTCGTATTAGTTTGGGTGACATGCTATCGGGAGATATTTATCATTTATAGAAATGTATAAAGGTTGTTTTTGGCATACATGCATCGAATCTAGGCTTTGCATCAATAATCCTTTTGCCAGGGCTGTACGCGGAAATTGATTTTTGTAGGGGAGAGGGCAAACGGGCGACAACCAAAAAAAAGGGCTCCAGGTATAGTGTATCTCAAAGTATTTCGCTTTGGCTTTTGACGACAGTACTCCAATATACCTGCCGACAGTAATAAAACTGCGGATCAGTAGGTATTTAAGCGCAAAACATAAGGGACGGACTCTAATAATATAAAGATTTATAATTTATTGTTTATTTAAGTAGGTATAATCTTAAAATTCCATTAAGGAATTAAATATATGCAAAGTTTTAATAATTATAAAAAAATTTATAATTATATTATCTATACGTAATTACATTTTTATCTAAATATCTTAATCTAATTTGGCTTCACTATCAGAGTCATCGTTGAGATTAATTACAATACGATTTATGTTGTTTTATACAGAAATATAAGAGTCAATTTTTATAATGTGCTGTACTGAATTTTTCCAGCTCTCAACTGGTATATTAGTAATTACATTTTTTATCAAATTTATAACACTGGGACTTAAAGTAAGTGTAACATTTTCTGCTCTAATCTTTGATTTTACCACAAATGTTCTATGGGGTTAAACATACATTGATACGGAGGAAGACGTAAGACAGTATGCCCAGCCTGTTCAGCCACATTGTCACATACATATTGTTTTTTAATTGCAAACTTCTCACTTTGTTCGTTTTTTATCCCTAGAGTTTCTACATTGTGGAACCTGCTGCCCGCGGAAGTCTTTCCTTCCCCCAAATCTTCAAGTATTTAAGTCCCGTGTCAACAAACTCCCTCTTACCTCGCTAAAGACACCCACGGTACATGATACAAAGATGACAAAAGGTAAGATCAACAGCGATTCCAAATTGGTTCGCTTTGCGCATGACGTAGCAATGCGACTTTTTTGGCGCAATATTTAAATTTAAGTACTAAGAAAGCCTGCAATGTTTGTGAATTTTGGTCATTTGACAAAATGATGACATATAAAGAAATATATTTTTAGAATAATATAACTACTAATCTTAGAATATAATTTTAAATTTTAACTAGCTTAAAATGTTAATATGACTTTTTCTGCGGTCTTCGAGTAGTGCGGTTCACGTTTACGTAGAAGTCTACATAGACTTCCCGGGTAGGCGATTGAAGGCGTCGTACGAGCGTAGCTGTACCCTTGGGGATCAAGAAAAGATTCACGCTAAATTGTGGGGCTTCTTTCTTCTGGGGCTAAGCGCTGTGAGTGAAGATTTCTAAAGCCTGAACTTTTTACGTTTTGGTGTTGAACACATGGTGTCTTCGTATGGTCGAGGAGGTGCGCACGCCTTGCGGAAAAACGTCAGTAGTGAAAGTGACGGTTATGCGCGATACCAGTAGCAGCCGCTGGCTTGACAGTCACAATTTATGCATGTTCAGAAGTTCATTGCTGTTGTTGATTTTTACAAGTGTTTCTTATTCATATGCTAGGAAAGTCTGGGAGTTTCGAGCTCGATTATCCAGATTGTCCAAGGACAAAGCCGGGAAAGCTTATAAGCAATAGCTTATATGACCGGAACGGGAGAACTGGCGAATTGACTTAGTATCAGAGCCATAAAACAAAGAGATAGATAGATAAATGTTAATATGAGCATAAACGGAACTTACGTAATAAACCACTGTTTAAAGCATTTAAAAACAAATTATCTTATACCTTACTAGTTTTAAAGTCACAAAACTACCAAAAAGTAAAGTAAAACGACAAATAAACTGTTAAAAACACGAAAACCAACGTATGGTTTTAACTTTGTTTACAAATTTTGTCACATTACTACGTCAGAGACGGTGGTCACGTGATAAACGTCATGCGCAAAATCTTACTTTTTGTATTTGTTGCATCATGACTTATTACAATATTAACTATTTTATTAACTCATCTTTTCCCATGAATATCAAAATCCATTAATAATTTTCGATGCCCTAATTTTCCCATTAATTTCGTATATTCACTACTGGTGTCATCCTACGGTCACGTGGCTTTAACAACCAATAACAATTAGCCACGGTTTCGGTACATTAACTTGTGTTTTTTGCAAGTCATATCCGTGATTTTTGCCACCCCGGCCGTTTTTTCTAGATGGGGTATATTTGCGGGTAGTTTAGGGAAATATACGGGGGTAAGATAATACGTACAGGATGGCGCTTTTTCGTTGTTTTGAGAAAAATTGCGAAAACTAACAACGTTAGAAAAATCTGTTTGCAGGTTCTTGGTTTTTATTTTTAAAAGAAATTCAGGGGTAAAAGTAAGTTATGGCTAATAGATTCGTTTTGGCGATACAAAGTGTTTTTAAATTTTGACAATTTGGTCAAACACTTATAGGTCGCTTGTTTTTAGAAAAATAAAAATGTAAATTGCAAAGTTTTAAGGATTTTTCTGTAGAATTCATATCAAGACTTCCCTTTAAAAGCTGTAAAAATACCACATTTGATATATTCCATTTTTTTATAGATTCGGAAATATAGCCATCGTCAGAAGTTAATAATAAAAAATAATAATAAAATTAGAGAGCAATATGTCATTTTCTAATTCGAAAATATGTATAAGCATCCAAATCTTAGTGCGTTAGATATGTGTACAGAAAATATATTTTTTTAATTTGGATTGCCACATTTCCGGAACTATTAGAGATAGACATATTAAATATGGAATTTTCGTATAGTAAGAACATTTTAAAAGCGCAAATTCGGTACCCTTTAAAAATAATACAAAAAAACCTAAAAAAGGCCGCTTGCAATCGGACTATTTTATACAAAGGTGCTGCTATCCTTTACAGCGACGCGCCGATACACTATGGGATAGAAATCCATTATTTTGGCCAAAAAGCAACTTTGAAATTTTAAGGCTCATGCTGTGTATTTCAAAGTAGATACTTCAAACTACATGTACGCAGAATTATAAAAGGAAATGACGACTTTTATTGGGGTAATAAGAAACTTGAAAATGTATTTTAAGTAAACATAAATATACAACATTTAATCTACTTAGTTTATTATTAGCCTTGTTTACTAAAAAAGTAAAAGAGTTTAAATAATAAGAGCTATTGTTGTGTCCGATGCAGTTTCGCAAAGTCTCGCTACTTTTGTCATAGATTTTTTACCTTTTTCTTTATCAGTTTTTGTACTTACAATTGCCTTTCTACTTTTTGCTACTTCTGAGTGTAATGACAGATACAAGATTTTTTATAATTTACAAGGTTTTCCATTTTAAAATTTAATATGTTTTGACCTACACTGTATATCCTAAAAGATAAAAGCATTCTGATTAAAGATATGGATTCTACAGAATCTACCCAACAAAGTGTTTTTTATTTATTTTATACGTTAAAAAATAAAAAAGTTGGGAAGATGTATCTCTATTACGCTTCTAAGAATAATTTAAAATTATTTTTCACATTTGGATGGTCATATTTCCGAAACTAATTGAGATAGACACATCAAATGTAGTATTTTTTAAAGCATTTTAAAAGATTTTTTTGGTAGTAATATAACATTCAGGGTATTCCATTTAAAAAAATCATATCTATTGTCGTACCCTGTATATCATATGAGATAAAAATCATCTGATTACTGATTAGAATACTACCGAATTAACCAAACAAGCTGACATTTTAGTTTATTTTGTACAATAAAAAATAATAAGTTTTAGGTTTCTAAAAAGCATTTGTAATAATTTATAATATTTTTCCAGTAAAAAGCCCCCATTTTAAGTTAGATTGGTAAGTTTCAGAATGTTGACCAAAAAAATTAATTTCTATCCCATAGTGCGATGACCAGCTGCATCAACCGGCATATCATAAAAGAAATATAGCAAAGGCGGCCGCAAAGTCAAGTGTGCCGATTTATTTGCTTTAAACTTTTTTGTGATTTTTTTTCTTATCAAAGAGTACCGAATTTACATTTTTAAACTGTTCCTTCTATAAAGCTCTTTGAAATATTTTTTATTAATAATACAATATGGAGGTGATTTCATTAAAATAATGGTATTTTACTGTCAAACTCCTGACGATGGCCATGTTTCCGAAACTATTAAAAATTGGATATATCAAATATATTATTTTTTAAATTTTTTTGACGTGACAACGTCTTATAATTCGATGGACCCGGCTACACGCACCAAAAAACATGACTTATGCGGCGTTACCTCTCGCGTTCCATTTAAGGCTTAAAGTGCAAGAGAGAGCGCGGAACGAGCGACAAAGAGGCACAATCTCCGTGTTTGGCAGCGTTCGACATCTGTTCCTCTCCTACTTGAGTAAGTATGCAGTGAAAAGTGAATGTGGTGTCAATTGTTTATAGGAACGATAATTGCGGCGATAAAGGTCAACTATCGTCAGTAAACCGACTTTGCAGACAACCGAATTTTTGTTTTTAGAAATCTATTTTATGATGATAAAATATACAACGTTCTTTAATAAATAAACAGATTTGTGTTATAACTTTAAAATAAAAATAAATGGGGAAAACATAGGTACGCCACTGAATTCTACGTAAAAATCCCCAAGACATTGCCATTTACACAGGGTCGTATTAACTGTTTGAGGCGCCCTGGGCTAGAATTTCCGGAGCACCTATTTTCCACCAAAAAATTTTGAAGAGCAAAACAGGTCATTCCTTCTTTTCATGCCTATTTGTCTATTTCATTCCATAAGCACCTTATTCACAGAGAAATTAGTCACCTAAAATCCACGTTCAACCTAAACTTTTAAAAACCTCCCCTGTCTAGCGCCTATCCCCTGTCTGGCACCTATTTTTTCATGGCGTCCTAGGCTGTAGCCCAGTCAGCCTAATGGATAATACGGCCCTGTATTTACATTTTTTTAAATCAAATATTAAGCGAGTTATAAGTGCCCAGCCAAACTGAAAACTTAAAAAACACTATGTGTCTCCAAAACGAACCATTTAGCCATGAAATAATTCCAAAAATTAAATCGACTTCAAAAAATAAATAAAACTCACTAAGTTGAAAATAATAAATAATCAAAATACATAAATGAAGTCGGGTAATAACATTTTATCACGACTTGCCCCAAGGTTGTCGATTTTGAATGCACTATTGATGTTTGAGCATATACCAGTCTAGAGACAGCTTTTCCGCACGAAGAACGTACGGCAGAGAGACAACAGTGGTTCTAGTACCTTTCTCTCTCGCGATCCTAACTTGGCTTTCTTATGGGACCACCGCACCGCGAAGTGCACTTTTTCAAATAAAAAGAATTTTTAAAATCGGTCCACAATTGAAGGAGTAATCGCATACACACAAAAGAAAACTGATAACCTCCTTTTTTTTTGAGGTCGGTTAAAATTTAAAACCGAGAATGTGCAAACAAATTTGTCCTATCGAATTTAGTTTCCGCAATACTCTGGATGGACAACGAAAAGGCACGTTTAATCGACTATACTTCTAACTTATCCCCCGTAACTCCTAAACAAAACACTGCATTACCCGCTATATCCAAAAATGTAATGTATGTTTTCTGGTCCGGGAGCACAAAGCCATAAAAATTTGTCACATGAAGGGTGGCTCCCTCTAGCTGCAACAATTACATTCGCCACCGCTGTGACGAATCTGCACTTCCGGTTCAGACGCGAGTGCGATGCTGTTGCTTCCGGTGTTTTTTCTCTCATCTTTTATTTTTGCGTTACAATAGAGTGAATTAATTTTTGCTTATATTTCGCCGCGATTCTGTTTTGTAGAGTGGAAAATTATTCGGCGAAAGCGGCAATTTAAAAGTTTTTCTGTGAAGCACTGAATTTCGAAAACAAAAACACGTAAAATTTTTATTTAGAAGTCAAAATAATTGACATTTAAGGTAGATGTTGTGGTACAACATTGCTAGAAAAAATTAGATTATGCGCGGCGTGAAAGTACACGAGCTTGTAGCTAAGTGGGCCAAAATTTTTATGCAAGACTGTAGCCGTTGAGAGGTTACTCATCACGAATACTATCAGGGCCGTGTCTACCGAGTGGTGCAAGTGGTGCAGGGCACCAGGGCGCAATGTTGCGGGGGCGGAAAATTGTGAAATAAAGGGCGAAAAGTTTTAAAGTAAAGGGCGGTATTTAGGAAATAAACCTTATAGGATTCGAAAAGTGTGTATAATATTAAAGTAGGGACATTTTTTCTCTTTCTTTTTCTACAAATAGGAAAAAAAGGAAAACAAATCCGGAGTAATAGAATAAAGGACTGAATAATGTATTCTGAAACTAGGGACATTTTTTTGCTCTTCAAAATTATTTTATACCTCAGTTTATATTTTCTTGTAGGGGCGCCCAATAATTTATTGCACCACGGAGCAAGTCACCCTAGAAACGGCCCTGAATACTATCACATATATTTTTTTAAGTTTTGATCCGGCAACGTCGCTCATGCACCACCAATAGATTTATGTGAAACTGAATTTTTGTACAGGGTGGCGCAAGACATAGAAAAATCTGATTGCGCCATCTCGATTTGAATTTTTAAAACAAATTTAATGGTTAAAGTAAATCAGGGCTAGCTTAATTCATTTTGGAGATACAATTTTTTTTATTTTTTTTATTTTGTCCATTTGGCCAGGCACTTGTAACTCGCTTGATGTTAGAGATAGGAAAAAAATGTAAATAGAAAAGTTTTACGGATTTTTATGTAGAATTCAGTACGTACAGTGACGGAATTAAAATCTCGTACACCTAATTTTTTCCAGTGTGATGTTGGGTTTTGCGTACCTGGAACACTGCTGGAATAAGTCTCTTGAGTTTCTAGGTGAGTCCCAAATCGTTGCTCTTGATACATATTATCCAAAGCTTTTGACCAGGTCTGGCATGCCACACTTCTTAATAAACTTCCCTCCTATGGTCTTTCAACTAAACTCTGTACTTGGCTCTCTAGTTATCTATCTGATCGTCGTATATCAGTTATTGTGGACGGCCATTCTTCAAGCTTTCACCAAGTAAATGCAGAAGTCCCTCAGGGCTCAGTCCTGGCACCAACATTGTTCCTTCTTCACATCAACGACCTTCTCGCGTCCACAACTAATTCCATTCATAGTTTCGCCGACGATAGTACCCTTCACTCCAGTTTTCAGGTTTCTAAACCCATCACTAAACCTGACTTGGAAAACAAACGCAGAGCGATGCAGATATCTCTTTCGCAGGATCTTAATTTAATATTGGATTGGGGCGACAAAAATCTCGTTCATTTTAATGCATCCAAAACACAATCATGTTCCTTGTCGCGAAAAGAGTCATCAAATACTCATCCTCTACTTATGAGCGGCCAAGTTTTACAGAGCAAAGACACCTTCAATCTTGTGGGCGTCACATTTGAAAGTAACCTTAACTGGCATAAACACATTGTATCTATAGCCACGGCAGTCTCAAAAAGCTTGGATTTCTCTTTCGAGCCAAAAGTATTTCTCCCCTTCTAATTTATACACTTTATATGTGTCCCAAATCTGACCTCCCTTGGAATATTGTTCTCATATCTGGGGCATGGCGTCCCCCACAACCCTAAGCATTCTTGATTCTATTCAAAGAAGAGCTATTCGTCTCATTAAAGATCCTTCACTTACAGAAAGGCTTCCCTCTCTTGCCCATCGTCGGGCTGTGGGGGATTTATCGCTTTTTATAGGTACTTCCATGGCTTCTGCTCTGAAGAATTATCCAGTATAGTTCCTTCACTTACTGTTCCCAACAGAGAAACTCGTAGTTCCGCGTGTATGCATCCCTATACGGTCCAACTGGACAGGCCCCGAACTTCCCACTTTGTTCGTTCTTTTATCCCTAGAGTTTCTAGATTGTGGAACCTGCTGCCCGCGGAGGTCTTTTCCTTTCCCCCAAATCTTCAAGTATTTAAGTCCCGTGTCAACAAACTCCCTCTTACCTCGCTTGCATCCACGGTACGTTAGTATTTAGGCTTTTAGCCTTCTTGGTTTGTCCAAAGATAAAAAAACCTGGATCACCTGGAAACATACCTTACTTGACAAATTGTTATCTGTCACACATTTCAAAATTATATTATTTTACTTTTTTTAATTTTGGAAAATGAATGAACTGAGGAGGCGAGAGTAATTACTCTATTCGAAGGAGGTGTTTCTCTGGGAAGAATAGCTCAGCAAGTTGGGAAACCAAGAAGCACTATTCAAAGCCTCAGAACTAAATGGGAAAATACAGGATCATTGGAGAGAAGGACTGGAAGTGGTAGAAGAAAAATTTCAAACTAAATCAAGATAATGATCTGATAGTTTTTTTGGTAATTTTCTAGAAACCGGCGGCAACTCCGATTTTGACGAAATTTGGTATACGGGGCTTTTTGGGGCGCTGATCACGAATCTGAAAGAATTATTTGGCGGAAACGTTTCGTTCTCGAGATATCCATCATCAAAGTTGGTATTTGAACTAAGCTTATTTTCACTATATTCCTCCTTCTTTTGAAGACAATTCTTGATTTAAAGCTAAAGTGTCACACAATATTTGATTTTCACCTTTTAAAACCCCGTTTTTCTACGTTTTTACATTATTTTTGCAAATAAATTGCGTGGCTTTTCTTTGATAATGCGGCAACCATACATACACATAGAGCTTTATGGCACACTGGGATTGAAATGATTCAAAGTATAGCTATGCAATTTAATGCAAAAATAATGTAAAATACGTAAAAAACGGGGCTTTAAGAGGTGAAAATCTTGTGACACTTTGTTCTATTTCTTTCAGTTTTCACTCAAACCTGCAAGGTCAACGAAAAGGTGCCACCCTGTACAGCAGTAGTTTTCAACCTTTTTGTACCTGCACCCCCCTTTAAAATAAAACAAATTGTTGCGCCTCCTTATTTTTCTAACAATATAATTTTATACATACAATGGATGTTTTGGCATTATTGTTCCCGAAAATTTCGCAGCGAGTATTGCGGATTACGTATACCTATTTTGCTGATTCATTTTTTGACACCTATGCGACTTTTTTGCGGTGTATCTTCGGAAATTTTTCTCCAATTCGTTTAAATGTTTTACACATTAGGCGAAATATTGTACATTCTGAGAATTGTATGAAACATACAAAAATGTTTAAATACCCAAAAACATAATATGACAACCTTACCAAACAGGTAAATTTCTAATCAGTTAGATTGCAAGTGTAAGTAAATTACCAGAAAGTTCAAAAACCATTTTAAAAAAATCTTCACAAGTGTCTTTCGTTTGTTTCTTCTTTCCACAGCTTCCCATGATTTATTCCGCAGCCGTCGTGCCGCCGAGAAGAGCATCGCGCGGCTCCGGTAACGAGATGTCCCGGTGGTCTGATCTTCATCTGTCTTCGCCGCGATGCTTCGTTGTTTCGAGCAAGGCTGCCGCGATTGTTTTCCAACGGTCATAAGTCATAGTGGGCCAAGGATCTTTTTTTTTTCTTGCTTTTATAAATCTTTTATGAGATTGGAATTTTGAAACGTATCTACGTATTTTCGGTAATATTTTATGCTTTTATGCCTTTTGTATCTGTGTATAGATAGATTCGCTTAACTTAAATCGCTAATAAGGACGGCAGTATTACCTTAAACAATTCCTTAATTAGTGTCGGTCCAGGAACCATTTGGTCCACTGGGAAAAAGGACTTAAAATTAAATTTTAATAATGAAATATACAGTCAGCACAAAAAGTCCTCTTGCACCATATACCGGGTGTTGCTCCGTCGAGCAGGACATAGGGAATCCCATATAAATTTTGAAGTAGTTAAATATTGGCTCCCTAATTATTTTAGAAAAAAATGCTATAAGGATTTATTGAAGAGCACAGTAACTTCCACCCAAAATGAAAATTTGAGCATTTTTCAAGTAAAGAGTAAACTGTTTAATACTTCTGCAACGTGGAATCTCATTATGCACCCTGTACTCTAGAAATCAACAATATAAACACCATATCGATTTATCAGTGACAATTCAGATCATTAATTTATAATGTCATTTCCAAAACTGAACAATTTTATACGGGAATTTCAAAAAGAATCCTCGCATTTCATTTTACTTTACAGCTAATTCCAACACATGCACTCACAGTTACGCAAGACAATAAAACAAATTTTTCTACATTTAGAAATCAATTTATGACGAAAATATCAGGATTTAATCAAATGCTCAAATATTTCTCCATTAACTGCCAGACAATAACCCAAATGATTATAAAACTCATTTCTCACGTTGGCTAGTTGGTACATCGATATTCTGGCGCGGAAATAGCATTCCTTAGCTGGACTAAAATTTCATATTTTTTATTGGTAGCTTAGTTTTTAAACGTCCCCATAGAAAAATCGTTTGGCGAAAGATCACGTCGATTTTCTTCACATTTGCAATTATTGATTACTGTGCCTGTAGTTTCAAATTTTTTATCGTCCGTTCTATTGTCGATTTACTTGGTATTGGCCTATTGGGAAAATAGGCTGCAAATATATCCGCTAATCTTCGATAACTATTTCCCTGGTAAAACCATTTTAAAATAGTGATTTTTTCTTGATTTAATTAGTTCATTATTTAAGAATGATGTGACATTGATCTGACAACTTGAGAGTAAGAGGTTAAATAATTTTTCTAGTATTTTATTATAAACTTCTAATAATACAAGGCGGGTAAGAAGATAGGAGATTCGTAACTTATTTTAGCATTTATCTCTTAGCTGGCGGACTGAGAAGAGCTGAAATTTGTACACTGGGTACAACTTGTCGTGCTCTTTAAAAATCCTGATTACATTTTCTTCTAAAATAATTTGGGAGCCAATATTGGACCACTTCAAAATTTACATGGGATTCCCTATGTCCCGCTCGACGGAGCAACACCCGGTATATATATATATATATATATATATATATATATATATATATATATATATATATATATATATATATATAGATATATATATATATATATATATATATATATATATATATATATATATATATATATATATATATATATATATTTGCACGAAATACAAAGTCTCCTCTGTTTTTCCCTATATATAAAAGTGACTATCGTAATATTAAAATATGACTGCAAGAACAAACAAACATTTTGTTGCAAAAAATTATCTAGAGTACATTAATAATTGGAGGCTTTTTAAGTGTGTTTTAATATTGAATTTATTTTATTACATACTGCAAATGGCAATTTGCAGCCATTTTTTATCCTGTTCTTTTTAATACTTTGGATTTATTAATCACTTTACCTTCGTAAGTTGCCCCCAGTGGCCTCAAAAGTTGGCCCACCGGGCAAATGGCCCAGTCCGACTCTGTACACAATAAATTAATATTATAATTGCACCACATAATAAATCCAAAATAAAAACAAGCTGCTTATTATTATTTTGTTCAATAGTTCATAAAACACATATTTTCTCAGACTCATTTTCGTTATTATATTAATTTATAGCGACTGAAATGCATATTAAAAAGGAACCTTCCAAGGTGGTCTTAATTTATTCGACTTCCAGAACCTGCCGTGAACTGGCGCCTTTCAATTGTCTTCAGATGATCGTAAGTCATTTATGTAAAGTGGAAAAATCTAACGCGCTGATGTCATAGACATTAATATTGCCATAGACTGCATGTAGGCTGCAGGCGAATGCTTAGATTAAAAGGTTTTAAGGAGCACAGTGTTGCAATTCGGTCAAACAGCTGATAAAAATGGGTATCTAGATTCAATTTGGCGAAGAATATTTATATGAATTACCTGATTAGTTAATAAATTTCACGAAAAATATCAGGCATCATAGTTTGACAACCTAAATAACACAAAGCAGGATATTAGTCAGTGTTTCGAGAAACTATATATATATAGCCATAAAGCGTAAGTTTTTCGTTATGAAGACTTGAACTGCAGATAAATCAAAACTGACTTCGCACGTTTTGCTTCATTGCTGAATTTTTAACGAAATCCATGATGTCAACCACTTTAACGCTTACCACTAGTTGTAGACTAACTATTTGCTTATTTTTTATTACATTCATCCCATAAATCATAAAAAAATTAAAAACAGAATATTAACAACAGAAAGAAAAACTTGATTGTGAAATGTCATTATGTTCTAAATTTGCAACTGCAACATTGCCAAGTCGCTTAGTTTTAGTTTTCAATCGTTTGATGGACTTCAGGGTGCGTTTTTAAAAACTTACAATAGCTATATTTTCTAAACCACGGCAAATATAAAAAAATACAGTTTCTGTATTACCCAGAGGGAATATAAATGACATATTTTTCGAAACACCTCTATCAACTTCTTAAGCTGCACCCCCTCACTTTAAAAGCTTAAATGGCAACACCCCTTTTATGGCACCTCTCTGAAAAGCTTATGAAAAATGCTTTTCGTTGGTCATAAAAGGTTGGGGTAAAATCAAATACTACACTTAAAGTTTAGAAAAGTCTATTCTATTCTATTCTATTTTTTTTTCTTGGTTTTGGTCCCTTCAAGTCCAATCCACCACTCTCCCCTTCCGGACTATGCTTTCCAGGGCTTCGTCGGCGGAAAATCTGGATAATTGAGCTCGTAGCACCCAGAAATTCCAAAAGAAAACAAATAATTCAACAATCGATGCAATGCATAAATTGTCGGCTGTCGAACCAAGATCCGCTACTGGTGTTACGTATAACCTTCACTTTCACTACTGACAGTTCCCATGGCACGCCCATCTATTTCCCGCCATTTGAGAAATACCTCGTGTTCACCACCAAACAGGATACCATCAGCTTATAGGAATCTTCGCTCACAGCGCTTAGATCCAGAAGAAAGATGCCGTCAATTTAGCGTGAATCTTTCCTTGATCCCCGAAGGTAAAAAACGTTCGTACGACACCTCTAGCCACCACTCCGGGAAGAACTTTGTAGTCCTCTACGCACGTCCTCACTGTCCGGAGGTCAAACAAAGAGTCTTTTAGAAAAGTCATACTTAATTGTTCATAAAGAGTACCACATGTCCAATTAAATTAATAGAAAATTTATTGAAAATTATTAATAAATTAAAATAATACTCCCTGTAGAGCTAACCCGCCCCATTAGAAGACCTGGTTAGTTTTATTGCACAAGCGATCAACAACCAGTTGCTATTACTTTTTTTCTCGACTAAAATTCAGAAAGAAGACTAACCAGAACTTCTTATGGGGACAGTTTTGCTCTACAAGGAGTATTGTCTTAATTTATTAATTAATTTTATTTTAATTTAATTGGATATTTTCTGGTACGCTTAATAAATAATAAAGTATGTTTTTGTTTTAATTTAAGGGTATATTTTGTGTATATTTTTTAAGACCAACGAAAAGCATTTTCCACAAGCTTTCCCGAGAGGTGCCACATAGAAGGTGTTGCCATTTTAAAGTGACTGGGGTTGCAGCTTAAGGTGATAGAGGTGTTTCGAAAAATACATCATGACATGACGCACTTCTTAATAAACTTTCCTCCTACGGTCTTTCAACTAAACTCTGCTCTTGGCTCTCCAGTTATCTTTCTAATCGACGTATCTCAGTGATTGTTGATGGCCACTCTTCAGGCTTTTACGAAATTAATGCTGGAGTGCCTCAGGGTTCAGTACTAGCACCAACTTTGTTTCTTCTTCACATCAACGACATTCTTTCTTCCACAACCAATCCCATTCATAGTTATGCTGACGATAGTACCCTTCACTCCATTTTTCAAGTTCCCAAACCAATCTCTCAACCCGACTTGGAAAGCAAACGCAGGGCGATGCAGATATCTCTTTCAAAGGATTTCAATTTGATATTGGATTGGGGCGCCAAAATTTCGTTCAATTTAATGCATCCAAAACACAATCATATTCCTTGTCGCGAAAAAATCATCAAACACTCATCCTTTGCTTATGAGTGGCCAGGTTTCTGCCGAGCGGGGACACATTTAACCTTGTGGGCGTCACATTTGAGAATAACCTTAACTGGCATAAACACATTGTATCTATAGCCACCTGGGTTTCAAAAAAGCTTGGATCTCTTTTCCGAGCCAAAAAGTATTTTTCTCCTTCCAATTTACACTTTGTATGTGTCCCAAATTCGACCCTCTTTGGAATATTGTTCTCATGTCTGGGGAATAGCATCCCGTACAACCCTCAGCATTCTTGATGCCATTCAAAGAAGGGCTGTTCGCCTTATTAATGATCCTTTACTTACTCAAAGACTTCCTTCTCTTGCCCATCGTCGAGCTGTGGGAGATCTATCGCTCTTCTATAGATACTTTTTACGGCTTCTGCTCCAGACGAATTATCCAGTATAGTCCCTCTTGCAGCTCCTAACAGAGAAACTCGTGGTGCCGCGCGTATGCATCCCTATACAGTTCAATTGGACAGGCCCCGAACTTCCCACTTTGTTCGTTCTTTTATCCCTAGAGTCTCTAGACTGTGGAACCTACCATGCCAGCGGAGGTCTTTCCTTCCCCCAAATCTTCAAGTTTTTAAGTCCCGTGTTAACAAACTTCCTCTTACCCAGCTTAAGACACCCACGGTACGTTAGTATTTAGGCTTTCAGCCTTCGTGGATTGTCCAAAGATAAAAAAAAATTATATTCCCCGGAGTATTTTATAAATGGTATTTTTTTTTATATTTGCCGTGGTTTAGAAAATATAATTATTTTCGGTTTTCAAAATTGCACCCTGTATAATGGGAAGAGATAGATAGGTCCGGATGTCCGAATTTCGTTGAAATTGCAGAATACTTATCTTGGCTATTATTAAAGCGAGAGATACTTTTCGATTTCGTAAAGTGTAACTATTTTTTAATTAAATTTTTCATGGCTTTTGACATACATGCAAAATTCTTTCTATGTTTCGATCCTCCTCGTATTTCAGATGTCTACGTAACTTACAGCAAAAGTAAAAACAGTATAAGCAAAAATTTTTACATAAAATTCAGTGGTATAGGTATAGGTACTTTTTAAGATATGAACCAAATATACAATTGCTGTCTTTTTAATTTTCTTTCAATTTTTTCTTATAAACCATATTGTTTATTTTTAAATCATTTAGTTATATCACATTATGGAAAAAATAATAATGAACTATATATCAAAAAGGAGAATTTCATGAAAAAATATTTTAGTGTCATCTTTTCGTTTTATCAAAAAGTAGAAACACTTTGCAAACATCGTAATTTTATTTCTTTAATAATAACAAAGAAACCCTGCAATTGCAACGAAATCCAGACACCATATACAGGGTGGACTTTTTTAGTCCATGCAGGGCATTGTGGAAACTAAAAGTGAAAGAACCAAACTGATTACACATTCATGTTTCGATTTTAAAACAATTTTAAAGATGGAGGTAAGTCATGGCTAACTTGATTTGTTTTAAAGAAACAGAGTATTTTTTGTTTTCCTACGACCACATGTGAAAATAGTAAATAGCACACTGTTTTCATGCATAGAAAATGCCTTATATCACACTAGTGTTGCAAAGTACTTTACAACACTGGTGTTGCAAAGTACGTTCATAATACATAAAGCTGTCATCGCTGTCATTGTTATTTAAAATAAATTTGGAGTTGCTGTTAATGGGATTTACATTGAAAAAGCCATGCAATATTTTTTAAATAAGGACTTTTTTAATTCTAAAATGATAAAAAGCTACTAAAGTAGGTGATTTTTGATATAAAATATTGTTAAACAGTATAATATATCGCAGTAAGGAAAAATATATATCACCCTAGTGATGCAACGTTTTCAATTGTTTTCTTATTTTTTCTGTGAAGAAAAACAACTTTTATTGTTTTTTGGTGAATAACTTGTGGTCGTAGGAAAATAGTGTACATTACTTGTGTGAAAATCACTTTCTTACACTCGTGGGTTAATCGCACTCGGCTGACGCCTCGTGCAACAATATTCCCACTCGTGTGAAATAAGTCAGTTTCCACCCTTGTAATGTAATATACTATTTTCATTTTGTTAACTTGACCAGGTACTTATAACTCTCTTGTTATTTAAGATAGAGAAAAATGTAAACTGCAAAGTTTCTGAAACTTTTACATATAATTTAGTGGCATAAAATAGTAATTTATATAACAAGTGCATAAAGTGATACTTTTTTACGAATGGAAAGTTTGACAGCAGGAGCCTTTAGGCGAGTGCGGCAATCCCATAAATAAAAAGACACTTCATGCATGTGTTACATACTATATTTTTTCCACAACCGTATAAAAATTTCCCAAAATACCATTTTATACATGTTTTATTTATCTAAACTTATTAACTTTAATTTTTGCAGCACAGCCATTATATTGCAATAAAAATCATAGCCTTCTTGTTTTTAAGAGACAATTATCCTCTTCATAACTGTGCATTTATTATAAAATTTTAGAAAATTGTATGTACTTACTTTTTGTTAAAATATTTCTAAAACAGTATAATAATAGCTATTTATGTCTCAAGGGCGTTACTAGGACTATAATGCCCTGAAGGTCGAAATAGCTAGATTTCGACCTGTTGGGCATTATAGTCCAGTAAAGCCCGTGGTGCATACAATGCTTTATGTTTTACCCAAAAAGAGTTTTTCAATGACTAATTACATTATTTATTCGCAATATAAAAAATAAGTTACACCTGAACCTGTATACGTAAGTAGATAGTGACTGGTGTTAGGTTTGACTTTGATGTTTCTATCAGTTAGTCAGTTGGCATTTTTTATTTAACGATTTGCTCAAAATGGAAGAAATTCCACAAAATATAAGAGAAAAGGCCATAAAAGCGACCGAAAATGTTTTGCCAGTTAAATGAAAGCAATAGTATGATCGGGAGTATGGCATATTTGGTATTTGGAAAGATGCGAACGTAATTCCTCAAATAACCGAAACCGTTTTAATGGCATATTTTCAGGAACTGGTAAGTTATTGATTTTATTTTAATACATTTTTGTATAAACTTAATCTTTATTGTGAGAGAAATAAAATTGGATAGGCAATAAAATTTCCATAATAGCGCATTAGGGCATATTAAGCGGGCATTATCATAATGCCCGCTTATAATGCCCTAGGTGTGATAGCAGGTATTATTGCTACCATAACATATTCCGTTTCTAAGGTATTACAGATCAATAATAGAGGGGTAAAACATAAATAAATAAAATAGACTATTATTTGTCCCTATGACATTGACAGAATAATTTTCAAATAATGAGAACCAGAATATTCTTTTAAACTGATGGGTGCAGGTCGCATCCTATTCGGATCTTAGACTAATAAGATAAGATTTAGGTATGTACCAAAATAGGTTGCAAACAAGTTAATTTTAAACTTTTCATTATTATTATTTTCACTACAGTCAATCACATAATCCAAAAATATTCCGATTACCCAGCTGAACTCATACGAAAATAATTTACGACAAAAAAACTAAACGACATTAATGATTATAAATGATTTAGCCATAGTTTAAACATTTTATTCCCACTGTTCCGTAGACTTGAGGCATCTTGAACCGGCCAAATCAGCCTTATCTGGTTCGGAAGATCGGCGGTCCGATGGCATATTTCGGCGGTGTCAAAGGCTCAGCGGAGATCGGCAGACGCCACCACCGAAGAGGCGCCGTTAGGGCAGGAGATGGTCTCCACCAAAGGGGTTTTAAAGTATATAATTATTTTTACGTTACCTAATGGAAAATTCGAGATTGATTCTGTTTCTGTATCCTCTGCCACGGTAATCTGCACAGGTTTATTGTGAATTCTCCATATGGTTAGAGATGCACTGTCCAAGACGGTTTTCTTAAGGGGGTATGGTATTTTTTGTGTCATTTTTTACAAATAAACTTTCTAAACGAAAAAAATTCAAGAATATTATGTACAAATTTGAGATGAATCGGAGCAAAATTAACGAAGATACGTCGGTTTAAGTAACCATACGTTCTTCCAACTGAAGCATAATCTTAGCTCAGTTATTGTGGATTATGTGGATGGTTACTTTTCAAGTTTTCACCAAGTAAATGCTGAAGTTTCTCAGGGCTCAGTACTGGTACCAACATTGTTTCTTCTTCACATCAACGATCTTCTCTTGTCCATAACTAGTTCCATTCATGGTTTTACTGACTATAGCCACGACAGCTTCAAAAAGCTTTGATGTCTTTTAGAGCCAAAATAGTATTTTTACGTTATAAGTCCGGTAGGTGACTTATTACAGTAAGAGAGCTGTACGGACGAGGTGACGCAGGAGCTGAGTCTAGAATATAAACGAGTACTGTAATAACACCTAACGGACGTGTATCGTATGATATTTTATTTCATACTGTCTTCCTGAAAATTAATGAATAAATATTATTTATAAAATTTAAAGAGAACGTGTTGTTAGTTTCAAATTATTTTACTCAAATTACGTAGGTAACAGCCTTGTTCTCCATATCATAGATAACTATGATTATTCTTCGCTTGTCACTGTCAAATTGATAAAAAATATTTTATTAGCTGTAGCTTCTAAACAGTATTAAATAGGTAACGCTAGATAGGTCCACTTTGAATAGAAATTACAAAATTTAGTAAAACAGAATATTTTTGAAAATGTAACAATAAGTCTGTTTTATAGTATTATGATAACTTTCATTTACTAGAGTTGGTAGAAAAATATATTTTACAAGTAGAAGTTTCTAAATGTTATAAAATAGAAATAACCAAATTAGTTAAACAAAATACTTTAAAAAATGTAATAAGAAGTCGGTTTTGTAGTAATCTAATCATTTTTTTTAGCAAAGTTGGTAAAAAAATATATTTTAAGTACAAGTAGAAATTCCTATATATCCTAATATCAGATAAAAATCACTTAATAAATGAATATTTAAAGATTAATTTTCATTTTGGCATTCAAAAATGAAATTAATTATGGATTAACAACAATGATCACGTGGACATGTATAATGATACATGACAGCGTTGCTAGGCAACACATTACTGTACCAGGTACCGTAATGTGCAATTTACCGGCCCCAAATTAATACAGGATAAGTGGATTTACTGGACAGTATGAAATAAATTATTTTTCTCCATCTAATTTATACACTTTTGTTTAAATACTAAATGTGACCCTCTCAGGAATATTGTTCTCATATCTAGGGATTGGCCTTCCCCACAACCCTCAGCATTCTTGATTTTATTTATTAAAGAGCTGTTTGTCTTATTAATGATCCTTTACTTACAAGAAGATTTCTTTCATTGCCGTACTTTTTGGAATTTCCTGACAAAAATTGTACCACAATATTTGTCTAATAATATATTGTAATGTGCCATTGAGTATAATAAATACAGTTTAAACATGTCGTCAATAAAAATCATAAAAATATACTTTTCTGAGTCCGAATTAATCATTCCCTCCTCCTCCCCCTTAATCTGTCTACACAGATTTAAAACTCACTTTTTTGTAAATTCGCTTTAATACCATATTTAACTAAAAATTAAGAATAATTTTAGTTTTAAAAACTAAATAACATGCTTTTAAAGCACATGAAAGTAAAAAGTTAAAAATAATTTTTATAATAATATTAGAACAACAATGAACGAAAAATACTAGTAATAGAGAATTATTGCACAGTAAAATAAGGCCAGGCATTAATAATGCCGGCCTTATTTTGACATCTGAGCTTGCGCAGATGCATGGTGGGATAAGGACTCCCTTAATAAGGATAGTGCCTGGCTTTATGTCGGTTTTAGGTCGTGCCTTATTTTGGTCTTATTTTAACTTCGGAACTGTTCGTCTAACCGAACGGTTGCCGACCACAAAATCAAAAAGTTTTTAGAAGTAAAAGTACTTAAAACCTTGCTTTTTCAAATGTATTTCTGTAATCGTGTTAAACAAAACCCTACAACACAAAACAATAAAGAAAATCTACTAAATTTTTTCCCTTTTTTTTAGGTTAATGGTACTGTCAACATGATTTACAATAACTCTAAATTATGGGTACACGCACTATTTAAATAAGGCCGGTATTAATAATTCCCGAGCTTAATAAGGCAACTTGCAATAATTCTCTATTATTGTAAAAAGCGTCGTGCTCTCGATATACAAAAAGTATGGCACAAAGCGCCCACGCTTTTAACATTAATACTAGTGTTTTTCGTTCATTTTTGTTAAAGGGTTATTTTAAAAATTATTTGCAGCTTTTTAATGACAATTTATGCTTTTATTTTACTGTTACATTTTTAATAGCCTCTCCTTAAAACTAAAAAAGGGACGGGGAGTAACAAAATCTTGTGTTACCCGGTATCAAAGAATACCAATCCATAGAACCCCACAAGTGAGATTTTAGCGTACCCTAAAAATTTTAGTACCTACCCTGACCAACAGATGGCGAAAGTAGTACGATGTCGCTTTGCTAATAGGATTACCATCAGAAATTGATAGCAGTCGCTGACGAGCAGTTAGAGTAAGGATATACGCAAAATTTAATAAAAATAAAATTCCCGATAAATGGTAGAATCCCTAAGATTCTTAAATTTATGATTTCAGAATAGGATATATCGAAGCGTTTTTACAAAACATCGTAAGCGACATTCGCCAATTTTACGGTAAAATTTTTCTTCCCATTGCGTTATTTTTAAAGAAAAACCAAGATCTAAATGTTTTTATTTTAGATTTCTTCTTAATTTAAATTACAAAACAAACATATTTAACATTTAATGTCAAAATTTCCTAAAAAAAGCTAAAAATTTTAAAATTCTAAAACTAAATAATAGTTAAATTTTAACTTTTTTATTTTTATTCAATTTATCTTGACAACGGTGGCAGACTTGCCACCAAAACGTCGATTTTTAGTTCTCTATTTACTTGCTTTTTTTTTTGTTTTTTGGTACTTATTTTTAGGCGTGTACTTAAATAACTACCATTAATTAAATGAACCGCCAAACCAATATAGAACATATTTTCATCTGAAATAAAGCCGTGCACTAATGTATGTACAAAAAATTACCAACTTTGTTTTCAAAATAACTCAATGAAAAAAAAAACTTTTCCCGTAGAACTGACGAATGTCGCTTACGATGTTTTGTCAAAAACCCATCGATATATCCTATTCTGAAATAATAAATTTAATAATCTTATGGATAGATACTGGGTCCATTTATCGGGGATTTTATTTTTATTAAATTTTGCGTATATCTTCACTCTAACTGATCGGGCCGACTGCTCGTCAGCGACTGCTATCAAATTTCTGATGGTAATCGTATTAGCAAAGCGACATCGTACTACTTTGCCATCTGTTGGTCAGGGTAGGTACTAAAATTTTTAGGGTACGCTGAAATCTCACTCTGTGAGGTTCTATGGCAGAGTTTCTTTATGAGAAGGGGTTTAGACATAAGCAAGACCGGTGATAGCTTTTGTCAGGGACGTGAGGGTGTGAGAATTACTATTTCGGTTGGCAGTTCTGTTCAAAGTTGGTAGCATTATCAGCTGATGACAGAGTCGTGCCTTGTCGAAGCTTTGTTTGGTAAAAACTGTGAAAATTAGCCATTTTCATTTTGGTTGTATATTTTGCAAGGATTTCCAGTTGTTAATGTTTTTGGTTAGTTTAGAGACTTCACATATTATTGGTTCGGACTCGTTTTATTTTAGAGATTTGATAGTGTTTAGTCGAATAGTTTTCAGTCATTCGTGTTTTTAAATACATAATGGTATTGATGAGTGTCCGCTAATTAATGGTACACAGAAAAACCACAGATTTCTTATGCGAAAAATCCATTTAGGATTTAAACAAACATACCCATATCCAAAAGTTAATGATAAGGAAGATACGGGGTGTTAAAGGGATATAAATATTTTTATTCATGTATTTCGATAATTTCTGATTTTCAATATTTAAACCACATTTATGTTTTTTGTTTTCGGTTATGCCTATTAAAATAATCCAATAAATTTTGTTTACAACATACAGTTCTTTTTGTTGTCTCCTTAATTCTACGCCACTGATCTGCCTAAAATCAAACATGGCCGAAAATAACCCGACCTGACGTCACAGCCGCGCTAGCCAATATGGCGAATGTCGTGACCTTATCTCATCAATCGACTTTGGTTCTATGGATTGGTATTCTTTGCCGGTATGCATCCCTGCGCTATTGGTGCGGGCAATTTAAATCCAACTTTCTTTCTTTGGTGGCTCGTAGCGCCATGCGGTTGTTAATGCAAGCTGCACTCGTAACATGTGCAAGGAAACGGGCAAAGGAAATCGCGGGTTGCTTAAACTAATTCCTTTAATTGCTAATTATGTCATGTTTCTTAATGCTTTGCAGTGTTTTCGCTTTTATTTTGCTCGTGTTTCTGCGAAACATTTGAAAAACACCGGCGCAAGCACACACACACACTTATACCCATCGGCATTCAGTTTAATTTACGATTATATTGTAAAAGGTTTTTATTTATTTGTTTTGCAAAAATTTGATGCTGACATAAGCCTAGTTTACACCGCGAGGACCAAATAGATCCGTGGACCAAACCTAGGACTTATTTTTGTTAGTTCACTAGTGTTTACACCAACTTAGTTTATGGATCAATTTAATTTACAATCCTAGTACCAAAATGACAGCTGAGCATATGACCAGAACCTAACCTCGTTTTTATCTTTTAAAACTATATCGCTTTTAAATTCCATATGAAAAAAAGAATACGCAAACAGTTTTGGTTAAATATCAACAAAATTTTAAAAATATAAACAAACAACAAAATTATTAGGTTAAGACCGAAATTCAACGTCTTTTCATCGCAATGCGCACTGTCAAAGATCCAGGCTGTCATTTTGGTCCACTAAAAACTCCGACGTGTTTACACAAGGAAAATCATATTTGGTCATCCCCATTTGAGAAGGACTGAATTGGAGTAGCAAATTTTAATACTCAAGTTTTACACCGTGAATAAAGTACGCGTGACGTCATTTAGACCTCGAACTAAAAATTTGGTTCTCCCAGTGTAAACTAGGCTATTCAGTCCCTGGGCCAGTAATAATATGGACTTCATAATAAGAATACTTTTAAAACCTTTTTAGGGCTGTTTCTTTTGACGAGTCTACCATGAATATTTATACCATCATATCTGGAAGCGGCGCTTTAACCCAGTCTGTCATTGTCAAATACAGGGTGATTCAAAAATCGATCACG
Organism: Listronotus bonariensis; assembly: GCA_014170235.1. Lineage (NCBI taxonomy): Eukaryota > Metazoa > Arthropoda > Insecta > Coleoptera > Curculionidae > Listronotus > Listronotus bonariensis. Next base: position 73,223 of record JACEGR010000435.1, on the reverse strand, counting down.
AAACTTAAGGGGGTGATTCTCCTTGACAAAATAAGGGTAGAGCTTCATATATTTTTTTTTCAAAATATCATTCGTTTTCGAGTTACAAGCCTTCAAAGTTCAATTTTTATTTTGGTTTTTTCGCCATATTGCATTTATTTTTTAACCAATCCAGTTGATATTTGGCACACAAATTGAGCTTTCCGGATTCTAGAATTTTAAGATAAAAGTACTTTTTTTAAATACCGCCAGAGGGCACTTTACTTAAAACTTAAAATTTCTTTACATCATAACTTTTTATTTTGACTGATATCTCAAAGCTGGGGGCCATTTTATAGACAATCAAAAACTTAAAAAATAAGGCACTCTTTATTAAAGTCGATAAACCTCACCGTTTAGGCATCAATAGACATCAAAGTTTTCATCAATTTCAATCAAATTACTTACATACATACAAGGTGTCCAGTAACTCAACCGACAAACTTAACCAAACGATTCTACAACAAAAATAAGAAAAAAACTTCATATAAACATAGGTCCTAAACGTCTTGGTTTTGAACTACGGGGTGTTAAAAATAAAAAAAAAAGTTTTTTTTAATAATATTTAACACACCGTAGTTCAAAACTAAGACGTTTAGGACTTAGTACTTTTGTCTTAAAATTTTAGAATCTGCAGAGCTCGATTTGTGTGCCTAATATAAACTGGATTGGTTAAAAATAAATGCAATATGGCAAAAAACCAAAATAAAAATTGAACTTTGACGGCTTGTAACTCGAAAACGAATGACATTTTGAAAAATATTTATATGAAGCTCTATCCTTATTTTGTCAAGACGAATCACATCCTTAAGTTTCGTGATCGATTTTTGAATCACCCTGTATTTCAGGTGTCGGCGGCAAACGCGTCACTTTTTTGTCGGACAAGTTTACCATAATATTTTACGTGCAATTTTTAAACATTTTTCAAAAAATGGTAAGGCACAAACACATGTTTTGGGTATTAAACTAGGCGAGTGTCGTGACTGTAACCCTCACGATTTCTGGCACAATGTTTAAAATTTGCATATGAAACATTGTGATAAACTAGTCCGATAAAAAAGTGACGCCTTCGCCTTGCCCGGCACCCGAACCATTTGACATTGATAGGCTGGGTTAAAGCGCCTCTTCCATATATGGCGGTATAATTATTCGTGGTAGACTCGTCAAATGGAACTATAGTAAGAACATTTTAAAAGCGCAAATTCGGTACCCTTTGAAAGTAATACAAAAACACATAAAAAAGGCCGCCTGCAATCGGACTATTTTATAAAAAGGCACCGCTATCCTTTACAGCGACACGCCGATACACTATGGGATAGAAATCCATTATTTTGGCCAAAAAGCAACTTTGAGATTTTAATGGCTCATGCTGTGTATTTCAAAGTAGATACTTCAAACTATATGTACGCAAAATTATAAAAGGATATGACGACTTCTATTGGGGTAATAAGAAACTTGAAAATGTATTTTAAGTAAACATAAATATACAACATTTAATCTACCTAGTTTATTATTAGCCTTGTTTACTAAAAAAGTAAAAAATTTTAAATATTAAGAGCTATTGTTGTGTTTCCTATGCAGTCTCGTGAAGTCTCGCTACTTTTGTCAAAGATTTTTTACCTTTTTCTTTATCAGTTTTTGTACTTACAATTGCCTTCCTACTTTTTGCTACTTCTGAGTGTAAGGTCAGATACAAGATTTTTTTATAATTTACAAGGTTTTTCATTTTAAAATTTAATATGTTTTGTCCTACACTGTATATCCTAAAAGATAAAAACATTCTGATGAAAGATATGGATTCTACAGAACAAAACAGTGTTTTTTATTTATTTAATACTTTAAAAAATAAAAAAGTTAAGAAGATGTATCTCTATTACGCTTCTAAGAATAATTTAAAATTATTCTTCAGATTTGGATTGTCATATTTCCGATACTCACTTCCGAAATAGACACATCAAATGTAGTATTTTTTTAAAGTATTTTAAAAGATTTTTTGGTGGTGATATAATATTCAGGGTATTCCATTTAAAAAAATCATACCTATTGTCGTACCCTGTATGTCATATGAGATAATAATCATTGGATTACTGATTAGAATACTGCCAAATTAACCATACAAGCTGAAATTTTAGTTTATTTTGTACAATAAAAAATAATAATGTTAAGGGGGTGTAAATTTATAATAACATATAATTAGTTTTAGGTACCCAAAAGCATTTGTAATAATTTATAAACAGTAAAAAGCACCTCATTTTAAGTTAGATTGATAAGTTTCAGAATTTTGACCAAAAAATTCATTTCTATCCCATAGTGCGATGACCAGCTGCATCAACCAGCATATCATAAAAGAAATATAGCAAAGGCGGCCGCGAAGTCAAGCATGCCGATTTATTTGCTTTAAACTTTTTGTGATTTTTTTTCTTATCAAAGAGCACCGAATTTACATTTTTAAACTGTTCCTTCTATACCTAAAAATGTTTTAAAAGAGTTCTTATCATGAGGTCCAGTTCAATACTGGCCCAGAAACTGTTAATTTTTCTGCAAATTAATTTGGAGGTATAATGCAGTAGTACTTGTCAGGAGCCTTAAAATGATGTGTTACAAGATCCCTCTTCTATTTATTTTTTTTCCGAAGATGGGGCCTAGCAGCCACTTTAAAATTTTCATCTGTTAATGTCCTCCTTAAATCTGGCATAAACACATACATTTCTTTTCGTAGTTTTAATTTTTTAAATTAATCCATTTAATAAATAATAAAGGGGGCATTAAATAAACCCTCTTTATACAGGGTGTTCCGTAACTTGATCGACAAGCTTTAAAGGGTATTTTTACAAAGAAACAAAATTAGGAAAAAAGCTTTATATAAACATATGTCCAAAATGTCTGAGTTTTGAGCTAAGGTTTGTCAGAAATTAAAAAACTATATATATATATATATATATATTGTTCTTTCATAATACCTTTTATACCAAATTAGATTTATTTTTGAAAAAACTAGGGGACTCTTTCTGATGCATTAAAATATATTTCTTGACATACAAGAAAAAAAATATTTTTTACCAGTGTTGTCCATGAGGGGTTTAAGGTAAATATTTTTTAAGAAAAAAATGGTACGCCGCTGCATTAAAAAAAAAACAAAATTTTAAAATTTTCAATTATTTTAAAACAAATTTGATCTCCTACCTTTTTTATTTAATATATAGTTTCGCGAAAATAAATAAAAATCATTTTTTGGCGTATTCAAATCTCTATCTAATTAGGAAATGAAACAAAAACAAAGGTGATTTTTTTAGTGTAGCATTTGATATTAGCGATACAAAAATAAGCAAATGGTTTATATTTACGCAAAAAACTAAAACATATTTACTTTAAACCCCTCATGGACGACACTGCTAAAAATATTTTTTTTTCGTATGTCATAAAATGTCTTTAAATGCATAGGAGGTGTACCCCAAATTTTGTAAAAAATATCTGAATTTGTATAAAAGCCATTTTATACTTTTAACACCCCGTAGTTCGAAAACTAATACGTTTAGGACATATGTTTATATGAAGTTTTTTTCTTATTTATAATTGTAGAATCAGCCCTTAGAGTTTGTCGCTAGAATTACTGGAAACCTTGCATTTGGTGTAGGTCCCATGTCCCTTTTTTTAGATAAAATAATTTAAAAATACTAGTTGCACCCGTAATCGGGTGCTAACCAAAGCTGGTTATTTCAGATTAATTTTTTTAATACATGTAAAGCCACAAATAGGTCCCTGTTTAGTCCTTTTGGGATGACCCTGTACAAAGACGCCAGAAAGGCGCCAGGCGCCATTTTATCCGCTTAATAACGTCCTAAATGCTTTAATTACCGAAAAAGTTGTGGCAAAAAGAGGCCGCTTTAGATGCAGATAAGCCCGTACGTCTGTTCGCTTTACCGACGTCGATTTTTGCTGCTGGCTGGGTCCATCCGCCTCGTTTCTCGTTCTTCACGGGTTGTTGCAGAATATAACGGTTGCTTGTGAAAGGGCGCACTCTGATACTGGCCGAAATTTGCTAAGTAGGTATGTTCCAGGATTACTTAACAAAAGAAGTATAACTTTGCATTGGCGCCCCGCCGCGCCGGCAGGATAACTTCCAGGGAAGTGGATAAAATGTAAAAAATTGAGAAACACGAAAAGAAAATTTGAAGAGCAAAAAAGTCTTCATCTTATAAAACCACTTTTTCCGATGTATTTTCATTGGACGCCCACAAAATTTTGAGAAGCAAAAGAAAAAAAAATCTTTACCTTGGAAAAAGTACTTTTCCATACATAGTCTCTTGAATTCCTATACCGCACAGCGTATATACAAAAGCCAGGCAGGTGCACAAACCTTTGAAAACTTGATTTTAACCTTAAAAACGTACTTTTTCTTAAATTTTTTTCAGTATCCAAAGCCCCAGTGCAAGGGCACCCCTTTGCACCCCCTCCCGGGAAATAGGCCTATCTGCGACCGGCTCCCTGCGACCGATCAATAAAAAGCAATAAAACCGACTTATAGGCGACCTATGAATAGCTTTGTTCCAGCAGCTGTCAGAAATGTTTGCAACCGTTCGGATTCTGCGCACGTCAAATTTGTCGTTCCAGCAGTGCCATGTTTCTAACATTATACAATTGTTTGTTATTCCAGCAGTAGTTTTAAGATGTTCGAAACATGTTGGCAACTGTTTGAAAAGTTTGCAAACTTTCTTTAAACATTACTGACAATTTTTTATATAACCCTTCTTGTACTGACGTATAAGCAGTATGCACGCCTTGTTTGTTTTTCGTTCCAGCAAAAAACTGTTGCCAACATTTCTGATTAATGTTTGTAACAATTTCTGCGTTTTACGATTGTTGCTAACATGTTTCCAACATTCTGCTGGAACAAACCTAATTTAAATAAGAGTGAACCATAAGCATTGTTGCCAAGTTATTCATAAACTTTTCCCATCCTGTGGATTTCTTTTTGTAAAATATTTTAAAAAGTAAAGCATTGTAGAGACATTTATAATAATATTTATTTATTGTATATAGAGGCCTACAAATTTACGTAAATTTAAAATACAAGAATGTACGTATTGCAATATATGTATGTGTGTATTTGTCTTGGGTTTAATTAAGAAATAAAAAAACCGTTGCTTACACGAACCATTCGAAAATGTGTATTAGTCTAGAAAATACAAGAAAATACGTATTGCAATAATATTACACTTTTATAATAGGTATAATTTTTTCTTTAGTTTTTATCTTTGTCTAGCTCATACTGCAACAAAAACTTTCAGTTATGAAAATGTATAATGTAATGAAATATCTCAAATAGTCCACCTACATTTTGGCAACAGTGCGTTTTAAATTTAATGCATTGTAGACCCACCAGGTAGAAAAATGGGGGTTTACAAAGATTCGGTCGCAGATGGACCGGTCGCAGATAGACCGACACCCCTCCCGGCGCCCATGTATTCTTGATCAGTGCTGGATCAACCATGAATCGGTGAAGCGACCGATTTGACGCCAGATCGGGAAGGACGCCAATTTAAGCGAAAAATATGCATTTAAATTAAATTTAATTATAATATAATTACCTAGAACATTTTGGCTTGCACACCGAACTCTTGTCCTAAGAAATTTAATCAAATAATTTTATAGAAAAAAGGTTTAGAATTCTTTTGACAATACTTGTGTTAGTTGCAAGTAAAGAACGGTTATTCTCTAACCTGAAGTTAATTACTGTTCGCCCACTGAGTCTAAAAACTAAGACGCCTGAAGGAATAGGGAAAGAAATCGACATATATTTGGCACATAAATTGAGCTTTGCAGATTCTAAAATTTAAAAAAGTACTTTTTTAAATACCGCCAGAGGTCACTTTACCTAAAACTTAAAATTTATTTACGTCATAACTCTTTTATTTTGACAGATATCGCAAAGCTCGGGGCGCCTTTTTATAGACAATCAAAAACTTAAAAAATAAGGTACTCTTTATTAAATTCGGTAAATCTCACCGTTTAGGCACCAATAGACATCAAAGTTTTCATCAAATTCAATCAAATTACCTACATACATAGAGGTGTGCAGAACTCAACTAATCTCAAATTATATTCTGATTGATGATACATTTATTTTAGTAAATCTTATTTATAATGATAACTCCAGTTTAAATATTTTCAAAACGAGTTTCTACATTTTCATAATTGTTTTTTTTTTATCACCACTTTATTTTCATTTATATTGAGAAAAGCTGGGGACCACGTTGTAAGCTGAGGTGAGTTAGTTGTGTACTAAAGTTTTACACATAATATTGCCATATATTGCAAATTATGTTTTTATTATAATTCAGAGTTATTTTTCGCAAATTCTTAAAAAAAACTAGAACTAGAACTTTAAAATAAATTCGCGAACGCATCTTATTATTATCTTTACTTTAAGGAATGTTACAAATCAAGAAAACATTGACTTTTCTAATCTTTTGGTTTCAACAACTTGTTGCATTTCCTAAAGAAGCCGGAAATGAGATTTTTGGCAAACAGAACAAGTTAAATTTATTTTTAAAGTAAATATCACACCGTAGTGCGAGTTTACTTAACAAATACTTCGATAATGGGCAAGTGCCTATCGCGTGCTAAGAAATGATGGCAAACACAGACGCAGATAACGAAAAGATTTGTTTGTGTCTACAATTATCAGTAATTGAGATGTCTTGGTGAATTTCTACAGTGGCTGTCAAAAAGTTGAACACAAGAAGTCCCATCACTAACTTTGGAAGATGAAATTGTTTCTACCGCTAATGGAAAGGCAGAACTATTTGCCAAACAATTTGCTGCCAATTCAACTCTTGACCCTCCCGTGAATCAACCACTTCCAGCGGTTACCCCAGTTTCTCATAAAGGGCCCGATATTATTTTTAATGTAAAATACATTAAGCGTATCCTTTCTTCCCTTAATACCAAGAAATCGTCTGGGCTGGATGGCATACCAGCAATCGTTTTAAAAAATGTGCTCCAGAACTTGCATCAATCTTAACTCGGCTCTTTCGAATTTCTTACGACACAGGTATATTTCGGGAAAGCTGAACGTGTTCAACCTATTCCCAAGAAAGGATCTAAATCTCTTCCATCTAACTATAGACCAATTTCAATTCTCTCAGTTTTTTGTAAAGTAATGGAAAAATTAATTCATTCACAAATTCTTAAGTACTTAGAAAAACACAAAATTTTGCATGCCAGGCAGTATGGATTTCGCCACAAAAGATCTACAGCAGATCTTCTTTCCTTCGTTTCGCACTGTTGGAATAAGTCTCTTAAGTTTCTAGGTGAGTCCCAGATCGTTGCTCTTGATATATCCAAAGCTTTTGACCAGGTCTGGCATGCCGCACTTCTTAATAAACTTCTATCCTATGGTCTTTCAACTAAACTCTGTACTTGGCTCTCTAGTTATCTATCTGATCGACGTATATCAGTTATTGTGGACGGCCATTCTTCAAGCTTTCCCCAAGTAAATGCTGGAGTGCCTCAGGGCTCAGTTCTGGCACCAACATTGTTTCTTCTTCACATCAACGACCTTCTCTCGTCCACAACTAATTCCATTCATAGATAGTACCCTTCACTCCAGTTTTTAGGTTCCTAAACCCATCAATAAACCTGACTTGGAAAACAAACGCAGAGCGATGCAGATTTCTCTTTCGCAAGATCTTAATTTAATATTGGATTGGGGCGCCAAAAATCTCGTCCATTTTAATGCATCTAAAACACAATCATGTTCCTTGTCGCGAAAAGAGTCATCAAATACTCATCCTCTATTTATGAGCGGCCAAGTTTTACAGAGCAAAGACACCTTCAATCTTGTGGGCGTCACATTTGAAAGTAACCTTAACTGGCATAAACACATTGTATCTATAGTCACGGCAGCTTCAAAAAGCTTGGATTTCTCTTTCGAGCCAAAAGTATTTTTCCGCTTCTACTGGGGCATGGCGTCCCCCACAACCCTAAGCATTCTTGATTCTATTCAAAGAAAGAGCTATTCGTCTCATTAATGATCCTTCACTTACAGAAAGGCTTCCCTCTCTTACCCTATGCATCCCTATACGGTCCAACTGGACAGGCCCCGAACGTCTCACTTTGTTCGTTCTTTTGTCCCTAGAGTTTCTAGATTGTGGAACCTGCTGCCCGCGGAGGTCTTTCTTTCCCCCCAAATCTTCAAGTATTTAAGTCCCATCTATGAATTCATACTCTTAGGAATCAGCATTCAACTTTAAAATTTTAAAACACCCTGTATGTAAGGACGTTTCCAAGGAGTAGTGCGACAATTAAAGTATCTAGAGGTGTCGACACAACTTAAGAGTTAGTTATAATTTTTTCTTCTTCTATTGTAAAGAATATATATACCGGATGATGCATTGCAGGGCGGGACATTCCATGTAATTTTTAATGGGGTCAATTATTGGCTCCCTAATTATATTAGAGAAAATTCTATTAAAGTTTATTGAAGAGCATGCAAATCTACGCCCATGGTAAAATCTTTAGATTTTTCGATTAACCCGTTTGCTAGTTAGATGCTAATATATTTTTAAAAATTGTTATATTATTATCGCCTCATATTTATGAACAACAATAAAAATACTAGTTAGCGTGACATAACGTTGTCATTTTGAAATTTAGTGCTTTATTATTATCAAAAAATCGTACAGTTTCACTGTTTCACTAAATAAATAATAATAAAGCACTAAATTTCAAAATGATCAACGTTGTGTCACGCTAACTGGTATTTTTATTGTTGTTCATAAATATAAGGCGATAATAATGTAACAATTTTTAAAAATATATTAGCATCTAACTAGCATACGGGTTAACCGAAAAATATAAAGTTTTTACCATGGACGTAGATTTGCATGCTCTTCAATAAACTTCAATAGAATTTTCTCTAAAATAATTAGGGATTAATTGACCCCATTAAAAATTACATGGGATTTCCTATGTCCCGCCCAGCGATGCATCACCCGGTATATATATTATATATATATATATATATATATATATATTTAAGTGAAGTTTAAAGATACTGATATAAATAAAAGAAAGGAAATATTAAGGAAAGATGGGTCTTTAAAATCCTATACCCTGGTAAAACATAGTGACGTTAAGTTATTCCACAGGGTGTTCAAAAATGGAATATTTGGCTCACCCTGTAAAACAGCTAGTCCTATAAAACTTTTAGCAATCCTAGGGTTACCATAAATTCTCTAGCTAATGCTGGGACACCATATTTTTGGTATCTTTAAGGTTAACGTGGGGAAGGGGAGGGTGGGGGCGTGAACTAAATGATTTTGTGTTTCATTGTATTTATAAAATTCAGCAGCATTTCAAAGTTATATTGATATTTTAAAATTGCTTCGACAGATTTTGCCAATAAGCGATTCCTTTCGTCGCGTCGGTCCGCTGACTTGCCATTGATGAACAATTTTCTCTAAATTAATATTATGTAAAGCAATTGAAAATAGGTATTTACATATTTTTAAAAATTCTGATAAGGTGGTTCATACAAAATTAAATATTTTGTTCCATATCGTAAATCGGGAATTTTGCTATGAAATCGGGACGTCGGGATATAGGGCCTAATAACGGTGGTGGACGGCAACCCTAAGCAATCCTCATATTGAATAATAATCTTGATATCACTCCATAAAGTTTGTCCGTAGAGTTACTGGACATACTGTATAAACCATCACGATTTCTTTCAGCTTCTCTAAATTTAGTCCAAAATTCGTTGAAATATCCTCATAATCCCAAGAATAAGAATTCCTTTAAAAATGCTGGACATCCGGCATACCTAAAAGAAGATCGAGACTTAGAAAAACGAAAACAACTTTTCTAATGCACTAACAAGCTAATTTATGTAATAGACCCGCCTTATCTTAATACCTTTAGCCAAATCTCCGAAAGGCAAAATCCCTATTGCTCTGTAATCGATACTTTTGAAAAGATCAACTGACCAAAGTCGGGCCTGTAAGGCGGCCGAGTAATCTCGGTTTGTAATTGTTCGGCTATTTGACAATTGGCTACCTGTATTTAACATTTTAAATGTTTTGGTGCCTTTATTAAAGTTAAAGAAAACGTAAAATGTGGCGCCATGTAATTGTGGGTTTTGTAGCATAAAACTTGGTGTATAACGGTAGAAAAATGTAAAATACGGAACATTTCTCTGATATTTTTGTACAACTATGTTATGTTAATAAATGTATTGTACTTAATCCCTATCAGCGTATCTACTTTTTTTGTTTAATTTACTTTCAATATACCGGGTGTAAAAAAGTACGCTCCCAAACTTTAAGGGATTTCTCGAATAATTTTAGAACAAAAAGTTTATAAAAATATAATTTAATTAGGGGGCGTCCATAAATTACGTGAGGTGTTTTTACAACTTTTGGATCCCCCGTCCCGTTCCCTTCTGGTTAAATTTGGTGAGACTTGATTCAAACCCCCGGTAAAAAGGCATCATTTCTCAAACCGACCGGTCCCAAAAGTTACACTGCATCACAGAATGCATTTTTCCTGGGAGGGGGGCTGCCCTGAACTTTTTTTTCTGTTTCTGAACCAAAAATTACGTTATATTTGCACAGACTTCCCCATGGTCAGATTTGGTAAGATTCCACTCGGCCCTTTCTCCCCTAAATCCTTGCGTAATTTATGGACGTCCCGTCGCCCCTTACTTGTTTTCAAGATACAGGGTTGAAGATATGCTCTATATTGGTTAGGCGGATTCATTTATTGGATGGTCTTTTGTTAGGTACACGCCTGGAAGAATGGGACCGCTTCGGTCCTGGTCCCGGGGTATACGAGCTGACCCTGTTCAGCCCTATTGACCCCTATGAACTTGCCGGTCGCCTGAAAGAAAATAAACGAAAACCCCCAAAAACCCAAAATTCGAATTAAAAACGACGTTTCGGTGGCAAGTCTGCCACCGTTGTCAAGTTAAAAATGAACTTAAAAATAAAAATAAAAACTAGGTAACTAATATTTAAATAAGAAATAATTAAATTTTGTACTTTTGGAATCTCAAACTGAAAATAGTTTGACATATGTGTCATGAGTCATATGTCAAACTATTTTCAGTTTGAGATTCCAAAAGCACAAAATTTAATCATTTCTTATTTAAATATTAGTTAGTTTTTTATTTTTATTTTTTAAGTTCATTTTTAACTTGACAACGGTGGCAGACTTGCCACCGAAACGTCGTTTTTAATTCGAATTTTGGGTTTTTTGGGGGTTTTCTTTATTTTGTTTCAGGCGACCGGCAAGTTCATAGGGTCAATAGGGCTGAACAGGGTCAGCTCGTATACCTCGGGACCAGGACCGAAGCGGTCCCATTCTCTCCAGGCGTGTACCTAACAAAAAGACCATCCAATTAGATACAGGGTGTAAAACGAATAAAAGTTTTGGTTTTTAATATCTAAAATATCCTGGATTTAATTTTTTCTAATTTGCCGCTCTTATTTAAAGTATTAAAGGGCAAATTTTGTCCCAACTTGTTTAAATTTATTGAGTCCAGTGGCGTTCCGAGCGACACGTAAACTTATTATATATCTAACAAAAAAAATGTACGCTACAAATTTTCGCACATTTTTTTATATCTTGTTTAATAAAAAAATAGGGACAATTTACTTGTGGATATTATTTTTAGAACTTTTAAATAGATAAAATAATAACAATAATAATAAAAAATCTCTTTATTCAGAAGAATTGTACAGTATAAATAACAGTGCACAATAAAATTAAATGGCGTCACAAAAGGCCCATAGTGTGCATAATGTAACAAACTATGGGAAAGTACAAAAATAAATACGTAATGTAACAACAACAACAAATACCAAATTATACAGGGTGTCTCTAAAGGGGCTGTGAAATAGTTATTTTTTGATGCAATACTTTTTTCCAGTGCCTTTTGAACGGGATTTAAACTAACTATTTTTAAGGGGTAAGTTTAAACTATGTTTTAATACTTTGGTATCCAGATCTTGTTAAAAAATATAATATTTTTTAAAACTTTTGTATCTTTAAAATCATCCACTTCTAACTGAGGTGTTTTAGGTGGGTTAGATCATCATAATTTAGCCTCAGGAATTTGTAGCAGTACCTTTTGGACACACAATGTATATGATACAAAAAAACACCGTATTTTTTACTTAATCTAACGGAACGATAAAAAAATCTTGAAAGCCAGTGGCGTACATTATTGTGTCCCAAATATTAGTTCTACTTTGTGCAGCTGGGGACGCCACTGGACCAGTGGTGGAGGCGAGTACGTGCGTGCACGGGTGCTAATGCACCCATAGAAGTGAAATGTATGGCTGCAATACACCCATATGAGATTTTTTTGAAGGTAAAGACTTTATTTTTGCTCTTAAGTTGCTCGTAAGACAAATGGAGTAAACAGATCTTTTGAAGATAAGGATCTTTTTTGCTCTACAACATCTAATGTACGAAGAAGGTGAGGAAGAAGATGTAATATTTTATTTTGGAGGTGGGGCCCTTTTTTGTCCTGCAATTTTTTTCTTCCTAAAATCGTGCAGAAAATCGTCTTTTAAATTTTTGCGGCATATTTTTCGAACATTCTGTATAAATATCATTTTCACCTCCGTTTTCTACTAGACATTGTAATTATGCCGCATTAATCCATAATTACAATAAATTTTTCTAGTACCTACTCTATGTAATTATCATTAGAAAAAGACCTTTCTTTTAAAAAAGAAAAATGCGGAAAAATAAAAGATAAAAGGGAATAAAGAAAAGGGCCAAACAAAGAAAAGACCAGTGGACGGCTAAATTCGGGCCTTGAGCAATTTTCTAAAACGATTACCCGGTGAAGGAAAAACGGCCAGTGGGTCAAAATAAAAAAGAACATAACAATAAAAGTATACACTTTTAAAAAATATGCGTAACTTCTGATTGTTACCTACTGTTATTTTATTTGCCTGTATAATTTCAGCAGTAGAGGGTTATATTTTAATTTTATATATTTTAACAATAAATAAATACAGGGTGGTCAAATGATCGTTAAAAATAACATTGGGAATAACCTTAAAAGTCAATTTTTTCAAATGGAAAGCCATACTTTTATTACCTTATCCCATCAAGCATGAAAAATACGGGTAAGTTTGGATAATAATATCTATTTCAAAAATTTATAGTTTTCGAAATATTAACAATTTAATATTTATCTATATTACTAATGCTATTAAGTACTACTTTTAGTTTGACTTCTAGTTGGCCCTGACGGCAAGATGTGAAGTCATAGCCAACTTCACCATACGCAGCAAACACTATTTGCCCGCAATGTACATTTTTCATATTGGCATTGATGGTAAAGCATTGGCAATTGGTGGCAATATTATGCCATAAATTTTACATGCAGGCGAATTGCCGGCAAGCATACAAAAATGGCGGCATACCAATCCTGATTAAATAAAGCACGCGTTTTTGTTGCAGACAAATAAATATTGGATTTTTGAAGGCAAACCTTCAACGCATATTCATACTTTTTAAACCATATTATTAACATTGGTATTTAACTAACATTAAAGCAATTTTTTTGATCTGTTTTATTTATAATGGCAGCTAAACAACATTATTTTATGTTTTTTTACATAATTTAAAGGAAATGGCCTTTTCATAACATTTTATTGTTAAAAATCTTGAAAATAAAAATTAGGTCAAACAAAATGTTTATTATGTATTTTGGAGCGAATAAAAATAAAATGATGGTAAAATTAGCTACGTTAATTTCGACCGAAGGTGACCGCTTCGTGCATTTGTTTTCTACGTGGTTTTCTAGCTTTTTAGTTTCTTTTTAAAGAAAAGAGTTTTTAATAGACCTAATTAAATGTATTCATTACCTAATAAGTGTGTGTTGTGTGATTAATTGGTGATGGCTAGTCGAGAAGGCAAGATATTCAAGTAGGAGCTGTAAACATTTTGTTTAAAACTTTATTAAAAGTTTTAAAGACGTGTTAATAAAAAATATTATATATATTTAATAGTTTTTTGACATACCGATAGATGGCGTAATGGACAATAAACTACTACGTTTCTGCAATATCTTCGCTTTTTATCGTCTAAACCGTACCCATTAGACAAAAATAATTCGAGAGCGGTCTGCGGTAGGTGATCTCACTTAGCTTTGAAAGAAATATCTTCGGCTAGTGTAAAAATCTGCATCTCAAGTTGGACAGTGTTCCGAGAGATGGTACTTTGCATTGCAAGGAAATTGCATGCAGTAAGGAGTTTTTCCTATTTTAATTTTCAAATAAAATATCGCATCATTTTAGCTTTAAAAAAAAGTATATGCGACAATTTTCGTCAATAAGACGTCAGCTTGCTGCTTGGGAGTATCTGCATTTGCCCACTTTCGTGTCTTTTTGTTATCTTTTTGCCAATAACTTATTAATGATGGATGCCATCATCTTAAACGCATTTTTTGCCAATAACTTATTAATGACGGATGCCATCACTTTATCTGCAACACGTGGCCTAATAACGGCCAATTGCCCACTTTCGCGTCTTTTTGATATCTTTTTGCCCATGCCTTGCCATTAAAGAGTGTTGGCAATGCCAGTAAATTAAATGTACAACGCCGGCAAAAAATGTTATATGAGTACCCGTATTTTTAAAATAGACATTCTTATACAAACTTATTTTAAAGCTAAATTTATAGATTGACGTTTCCGTCCCCGATCACCGTTTGACGTTTTGGTTTCTAATATGGTGTATGGAAACGGTAAACAGAAAATATAAATTGACAAATGGAAAGTTGTTGTTTCATCTTCTAACTGAAAACGTCAAATCGCAAACATAAACAAAAACGTCAATCTATAAACACAGCTTTAATGCTAAATGGGATAAGGTAATAAGAGATATTTAAAAACATTTGAAAAATTCGACTTTTAAGGTTATTGTCAATATAATTTTTAACGATTATTTTTAATTGTTAAAATACTCATGCAGTCTACTAATGAAGGTCTTTCTCGACAAGAAATCTATCCCCAATTTCTTTTAAAGGCTTTTGTTTGAAATAGTAAATTACATAACAAGTATCGAAAGTGATCTATTTCACATGAGTGGGAATGTTGTCGCATGAGGCGATAGCCGAGTTCGACACTACCATGCATGCGTGTAAAAATCACTTTTGGTACGAGTTATGTACAATATTTTTCCTTCGACCAAAAAAAATTATATACCAAAAATCCTAAGTTAGTTTTTTTATATCATTAATTTAAACACAGACAAGATAATCTGACAAAAGCTTAGACGTAAATCAATGTCAATGCCATAAAATCCAAATAAAGAAATTACCTTTAATTGTATATAGAAGCATGTAAGTATTTAGTATTTTTATTTTAGTCTCCTTATAAAAGTGTATGCACTGCAATTTCTTAAATTAAGTTTTCAAATTGCGTAAAAATATCTAACCAAAACTTTCAGTCCCAAATGGTCCCAAAGTTAAATTTTAACTCTAATGACATTTTTATTTTTTTACCAAATATTAGCATTTTTCTAACAAGGTATGATTTATTTAGAAAAAAATCGCCTAGCATTTTGTAGTTAGGCTAAAATTTAACAAATCGAGATTCCTACTTTGGCATTCGAACCTTTAGACACTTCCATTGTTTAATGGGTTGCCTATTATTATTAAAAGTATTTGTTATAAAATAATGTTTATAGATAAACTAAAAACCCTTAAACAAAAAATTAAAATAAATATAATTTAAAAAAAGATAACGTGTGTTAGCATTGGTAAGTCAAAACCTTAGATTGTTAAAAATATACATCTTTTTAACGGAAATTAAGCATCCGTCATATGTACATTTCAACACTAGTGTTAAAAAGTAGATTTCAACACGCGTGTGATATTTTTCGTTTTCTAAAGGATCAAGGAGTATTACATTACAAGTGTTGAAAATGATTAATTTCACACAAGTGGGAATATTGTAGCACGAGGCGTTAGACGAGTGCGACAAACCCATGATTGTAAGAAAGTCATTTTCACACGAGTACTGTACACTATTTTTCCTACGACCACAAATTATTCACCAAAAACGAAAAAAATAAAGTTTGTCTATACAGAAAAAATAAAAAACAATTGAGAACTTTGCAACACTAGGGTGATTTTTACTTTGTAACACTAGTGTGATATGTACTTCTCCTCACTGCTATATTATACTGTTTTGACAATATTTTTCGATCGAAACCTACCTACCTACCTAGAAGCATTATATAACTTTTATCATTTTGGAATTTAAAAAGGCCCTCAACTAATAAAAATTGTATGGTTTGGTTAGGTAATAACGGTAATAGTTTAATACGGTTTTCTGCTATTTAAAGGTTTTTTTTTTAAATTATTGATACTTACATATTTTACACACTCTTCTAAATAAAACGTAAGTGGCGCATATCCAAAATATTCCGTTTTTTGAAAAATATCAGTAAACAAACTTTTTAATATTACCGTCTTTAATATTAGAAGAAAGCTTATACTGTGTAGTAACTTAACGTTAATAAGATGATTTTCGCTAATTTGGGTTCTATTGTTTAAGGTAAGTAAAAAGTTTTTTACTGTCACTACAATAAAAATGTCACTTGCAAAATCAATAGCTGTTTTTAGAATGACATTATAATATATATCACACTAGTGTTGTAAAGTACTTTGCAACACTAGTGTGATATAACGCATTTTCTATGCATGAAAACAGTGTGCAATTTGCTATTTTCACGAGTGGTCGTAGGAAAATGTAATGTTCATATGGGGTCGTGGGAAAAAATTGATCTTTATGTAATTTCTTGCAATAGCCATTTCTGACATAAAATTTAAAATAAGTCGAAAGTGGTAAGCCTTGTGTATAGAACATTATTTATAAAAAAATAATTAAATTTTACGCAGACTCTAAAAAATAAAGTAAATTTATTTTTGTCCTATTTTTCCGTCACTTCCACTGCATCTCGGTCGTTTCGGCCGGCAATAAAAGAAATCAGCCCTATTGTAAGTTGATACCCCTGAAACGCGTGTTCAGGCCAAAAATACAAATGGATTTCAATGGATTTTTCTCGTGTAGAAGGGGCCTTATTATTTGCGCCCTCATATTTATCCATGTGATGGGACGTCAGGATATAAATGTCTGAAATTTAGTGTATTTGCGTCAGTGGCGTCCCGACGCATCCCTTTTTGAGGTAGGCGGAAAGATAGATTTGATTTAATATACATACCTAAATAAACATTAATATTAAGCTTTAATTTTTTTTTGTAAATATCATTTATAATATCATTTTTTAGGGCATTGAGGGGCTAATTAAATACTAACTTAATTAAATATATTAAGTCTAGTGATGTCTTAAGCGGCACTTGAAAAAATATTTTTGACTAAAAACGGTTAAGAAAACTCTCTGTATACAGGGTGTCATTAAAACGTGCGGACAAAATGCTACCTCAAATTTGTGAGGCTAAAATATGACAATTTAACCGAAATTACCTCAGCTTATTCCTAGTTTTGCCGACGATAGTACCCTTTACTCCAGTTATAAGGGTCCTAAACAAATCTCTGAACCTTGCAGATATCTTTTTTCAGAACCCTAATTTGATATTGGATTGGCGCGCCATAAATTTCGTTTATTTTAATGCATCCAAAACACAATCATGTTCCTTGTCGTGAAAAAAGTCATAAAATTCTCATCTTTCACTTATGAGTGGCCAAGTTTTACAGAGCAAAGACACCTTCAATCTTGTGGGCGTCACATTTGAAAGTAACCTTAACTGGCGTAAACACATTGTATCTATAGCCACGGCAGCTTTAAGAAAGCTTGGATTTCTCTTTCGAGCCAAAAAGTATTTTTCCCCTTTTAATTTATACACTTTATATGTGTCCCAAATCCGACCTCCCTTGGAATATTGTTCTCATATCTGGGGCATGGCGTCCCCACAATCTTTAGTATTCTTGATTCCATTTAAAGAAGAGGTGTTCGCCTCATTAATTATTTTTTATTTACAGAAAGGCTTTCCTCTCTCGCCCATTATCGGGCTGTGGGAGATGTATCGCTTTTTATGGGTAGTTTCCTTCGCCTGCGGTTCCCAACAGAGAAACTTGTACATCCCTATACGTTTTAACTGAACAGGCCCCGAACTTCCCACTTTGTTCGTTCTTTTATCCCTAGAGCTTCTAAAATGTGGAACCTGCTGGCCGCAAGGGTCTTTCCTCTTCCCTCAAATCTTTAAAAAATTAATTTCCGTGTCAAAAACTCCCTCTTACCTCGCATAAGACATTCATGGTGCGTCAGTATTTAGGCTTCTAGCCTTCGTGGATTGTCCAAAGATCAAAGGTCAAAGATAAGTCCAAAAGTAAAGGATACATGTGTCAAATGTTCAATTTGATTTGGTTTTTCAGAATTAATAATATTATTAATTGGTGTTTTATTACAATATTTGGCTAAAGGGCTGAAAAACTAACATTAAATTCTACATGTTTAAATCTAAATAATTTTCTAGACATTTTGCACCTCTTAAAATAACAGACGTTTTTGGGCCTCCTTATGGTTATCGTTATTAAACATAACGATTACGGCAGCAGTTTAAGATAGAGATTTGGCAGCCTCTTTTAAGAAATGTATCTTGCGTCTGCGCTTTCGACACATAACCTTATTTTTGCCTGTGGTTCACCGATTTTAAAGTTAACGAAAAATCAGTACTTACTTTTAACCTTCATAAGATATAAATTGATATTTAAATATAAGCAAACACTTCTGTTTATTTCGTTTTTTAAAGTAGATGCGAACAATACAGTATAAGCAAAACACAAAAAGTGAGGTTAAGTATGGTAGTAGAATAAAAAGCAAGTGTGCCAGATTATAACATCTAAATTAATTACTGATTTAGAATATCCGTAAAAGTGCAGGTCCGTTTGAATTTCTTAACACTATTTGATTTTTGTTACTGCTATAGATTTTTCGCTAATTAGAGCCTTTGTATAAATGATATTTTAATTAATACGGCAATAAAATTTTAACCTTTTAAATAATTGATATTAAAATTCTACAATCCGGCAACCACGCAGTTTAACAATAACGATAACGATAACTATAAGCTCTTCGGTATTCATCCGTAATTAAAGGAGTCCGGTATGGTTAATAACGATAACGGATCATGTTTGCGTTACTGCGCAGTCTCAGAATAACGTTAATCACAACGGAATTGCAAAATAAGGGGTGCAAAATGTCTCTAAATCTTTTAGCCCTCTAAAAATCTATTTTTCCATGCCTTTTACCTAAGAGAGGTATACGTGGCAGCAGTTATTTGAGCAGCTGTATATAAAATAATGGGTTTTGAAAAATTTAATTTGTGAACTAAGTATAAAAATTCAGGGCCGTGCCTACCGGGTGGTGCAAGTGGTGCAAGGTGCCAGGCGCAACGCTGCAGGGGCGGAAAATAGTGGTATAAAAGGGATGACATAAAGGGTGGTATTTGGGAAATGTAGGGGACCATTTTTTTTGGTCTTCAAACATGTTTTAAACCTGAAAATACATTTTGTTGGAAGGTCTGTTGCATTAAAATTTTCTTGCATCGCGGCACGAGACACGCTAGGAACGTCCCTGAGAAAATTCTAATAATAAAACACAATTTAAGAAATTGTCAGTAAGTTAAATACAGCAGCTTAAAAACTGCACAGTTCAGAAATAGGCTATACCCCCAGTTTGGTTTCTCATATTAAAAAATAATTGATGATGTTAAGAAAAAACATAATTCCATAAATTAACCAAAACATTATTTTGCATTTAAACTTCCTACTTACACACTAACTTGTCTTTTTATTGCATTTTGAGAACCTTCTTTGAGCGACGCCTTATCTGTCTCTCGATTTGGCCCGTTTGCATCGTTCCGTTTTTTGCAAGCGGGTGGCGCCACCATCGTCCGCTCTTTGACAGTTCTTTGCCGACAATTATGCGCCCGCCAATCGTATTAACATATGTAAACATCCCGTATAAATTAGGAGAAAAGTTTTCGCATTACTACCGTAAATATATGTACAGAGTTATCCAAAAGGATCTCGGTATGTAAGTTTTGCAAAAAAATCGCAATAAAAAATTGTATGGTTTATTATGAATGTTTAAATTATCTATATTAAAAATGAATTAAAATATCAAATAGAAAGATACAAAAATAAACAACAATTTTTCTGGCTATTTTAAATGGAAAGGCAAATTAGGTTGTATATTTAACCAAAGTGGGCATTTATACAGAGATAATTAGATTATTAGAATTATTAGAATAGACGTTAGGTAAAAGTTTTTTTATAGTTTATTTGTTTTCTGGGAATATACATTTAAACAAAATACTATTTGGCTTTAGGTCATAATAGCCATTTATGTATCAAGGGCGTTACTAGGACTATAATGCCCTGAAGGTCGAAATAGCCCGAGGGCTAGATTTCGACCTGATGGGCATTATAGTCCAGTAAAGCCCGAGGTGCATACAGTGCTTTATGTTTTACCCAAAAAGAGTTTTTCAATGACTAATTACATTATTTATTCGCAATATAAAAAATAAGTTGCACCTGTACCTGTATAAGTAAGTAGATAATGACTGGTGTTAAGTTTGACTTTGATGTTTCTATCCGTTAGTCAGTTGGCATTTTTATTTAACGATTTGCTCAAAATGGAAGAAATTCCACAAAATATAAGAGAAAAGGCCATAAAAGCGACCGAAAATCTTTTGCCAGTTAAATCAAGGCAACAGTATGATCGGGAGTATGGCATATTTGGTATTTGGAAAGATGCGAACGCAATTCCTCAAATAACCGAAACCGTTTCAATGGCATATTTTCAGGAACTGGTAAGTTATTGATTTTATTTTAATACATATGTTTGTATAAACTTGAACTTTATTGTGAGAGAAATAAAATTGGATAAGCAATAAAATTTCCATATTAGCGCATTAGGCATTATAAGCGGGCATTATCATAATGCCCGCTTATAATGCCCTAGGTGTGATAGCAGGTATTATTGCTACCATAACATATTCCGTTTCTAAGGTATTACAGATCAATAATAGATGGGTAAAACATAAAATAAATTACTTACTACAGAAAAGTTTGCAACCTCTAAACAGTTCTGATTCTTAAAATGTCATTTCACAATATTCTTATGTAATTTAATCCTTTTTTCACTTTTCATGGGGCCTTTTGTTTTGATTTTTCGTCTTTACTATATCTTGCAGTTACCGTTCCTGTTATTTCATAATTTTCTAATTATCATGTTTTTGTTTTTGAAGGATGCGTTTTCTTTTATTTATTATACCAACTTCCTACAACAATTTAAAGATGGCACTAATACTTTTACTTCCTTACATTTATTAACATCTTTCTTAAGACTTAATGCCACAAAAACATTTCAGTATGTATCATGAAAGATGATAGAACTTCGGTTGTTTTAATGAGAGAATTTTACGGTATTTTTTAACATTCCATAGCATGTGTCCTTTTAAGATTTAAATATTAGGTATATTCTTTATTATATAATTACAATTTATGGTAAGTACCAACATCTCTGCATCCCCTTCATAATATTATTTCTCAAATTTCTATAAAAAAAAAAATAAACAAATTTTTAATTACCTCTGTACATTAACTCATTGAATTGTTTTGTATGTTTTGTTTTATACCTCTATTTTTAATTTATATAAAAAAATGTGTTACATGTGACAATTTTTATAAAAAAGAAAAAAAAATTACAAGTTTTCTTTTCTTTTTTCATTTTAGACTTAATAATGCCTCAAAAGAGAAACGTTGCCGAAATATATTTTTTTGATATTTTACATTTTATGGTCTTTTATTGGGAACGTTTTTTAAGTTTATATTTAATGACCGGGAACTAATACCATTTTTACATGAAGTCTTTTTCATATTTTTTGTTGTAGAATCGTTTAGTTAAGTTTGTCGGTTGAGTTACTGGACACCCTGTATGTATGTAGGTAATTTGATTGAAATTGATGAAAACTTTGATGTCTATTGGTGCCTAAACGGTGAGGTTTATTGACTTTAATTAAGAGTACCTTATTTTTAGGTTTTTAATTGTCTAAAAATAGCGCCCCCAGCTTGGCGTGATCTGTCAAAATAAAAAGTTATGATGTAAATAAATTTTAAGTTTTAGGTAAAGTGCCCTTTGGCGGTATTTAAAAAAGTTCTTTTGTCTTAAAATTTTAGAATCTGCAAAGCTCGATTTGTGTGCCAAATATAATGTGGATTGGTTAAAAATAAATGCAATAAGGCGAAAAAAGCAAAATAAAAAATAAACTTTGACGGCTTGTAACTTAAAAACGAATGACATTTTGAAAAAAATTATATGAAGCTCCCTTAAGTTTCGTGATTGATTTTGGAATCACCTTGTATAGTATCAATTAAATATTTTTATTCTGTAGAAAAGCCAAATAATATTTTGTTTAAGTAAAAGTTTATTTTCTTTTAAAATTTTTGAATTTAGACATACGCTTGTTAAGAAATTGTAATGAAAAAAATAAATATCAAAACATTTTTCGTTTTGCAAAGCAATTGTGTGTTATGAATTTTATTTGTAACCTTCAAAAAAATGTAAAAATATTTTTCATTTTGACCATAAAAACACATAAAACTTCTTAATGTTGTGAAGTGCAATGCAATAATTCCCTACATTGTATGTCTGATCAATTTAATAAGTTGGAAAAGAATGAAAGATATTTATATACAATTGTGAAGAGAGAAATAGAAAAAGGAGCCGTAAGCGTTTAGCAAGGATGCTGTTCGAAGGACCATTTTTAAAGAATGATATATGCACCAGTGGTAAAGATTAAAGAAATTAAGTAATACACTTGTGGAAAAAATTTAAGAATACAAAAAAGCTCTAATTTTTTTGACGTGTGTGGCTGTATTTCGCTTAAAAATTATCGTACTAAAATTAAAAAAAAAATAAAGCGAATTATAGTGGACATTTTTTGACATAATCATTAAATTTGTTTTAACGTCATGTCTGTCATTCACATACATAATTAAAGAAAATGTTATTTTGTACTATTATAGTTGTAGTATTTCAGACATAACATAATATAAAATAATGTAAGGTTTTAAGACCCCAAATGACTATTTTATACAACTACAGTTAGTAAAATAATATCATAAGACTGAAGTATTAGACATAAGTGAAGACCAAACGAAAGCAAGTTATGGGTGGTCTAAAAAATTAAAATAAACTATTTATACCAACTGTAGTAATATAAGGTATATATAATATAAAAGAATAAACAATGATTAGCTCTAAAATTACATATATTTGCAACTACAATTGGTAAAATGAAAAATATTTATTTTATAGTAAAATGTTAAAGCTTGTGTCAAAGTTAAAAATAATAATTTAAAAGAATATTATTTAACACAAACTTGGTGTGAAATTTTCTTACCGAATACCACACATGCTTAAATTATTACGGAAAAGTTTTCTCGGCAACGAATATTTTAAGAAAATTCTTCCTCTCCTGCGGCTCGGGATAATTTTCAAAATATTCGTGGACATAAAAAAATTCCGGAAATAAATTTAGCCCTAGTGGTATTACAAGTGAAAATTTTATACCTGTTGTTTAAAGCCAATAAATTTGACAAGTTACTATGACGACAACCTGAATGTTTCGAATTTTTTTCGGCCACGAGACCTAGTTGCAAAATTAATAAGTAATAATTTCCCTGGCTGGATAGCTGTCCCGTGCAAATGCCAAAATAACAGAATTTAAAAATTTTCAGGGATAATTCTCTACCTTCACAACTAATTTGTCGAATATCATTCGAGAAAAAATCTAGGCAAAATATTTCTCTTCTTTTATTCAAGTTTGTTGCTTTTTGGTAATTTCGTTCATGACATTTATTTAATATCACTCGCATTCGGCTCATGTTATTATTGAAAATGTCATTCACGAAATTGCCAAGGCAACAACCTTTCATACAATCGAAAGATTTTACCGGCAAATTTTTTGCTAGACTTTATATACTAGGGCTGGAAAAACCGGTTAACCGGTTTAAAATAAAAACGGTTTCGGTTAAAACCGGTTAACCGAATATTTAAAAACCGGTATTAAAAACCTGTTTCTAAAACCGAAAAACCGAAACCGGTTTTTAAAACCGAAAAACCGAAACCGGTTTTTAAAACCGAAAACGGTTCTCAAAACCGAAAATGGCTTTTCTATACCACAGTTAACAGAAAATCGTAATTATTCTCCATTAATCGTTTTTGCGTAGATTTTGCCCATGAGCTGTGGTGTTAAGTGATAATCATTATTCATCCTAGAATATTCTTCAAAAGAAATTGGTTAAATATAAATAAGAATAAAAATATAACATCCCTGTTAATAAAATGCAAGATTCTAAAAGGTGATGTAAAAATTCCATACATACATACATAATTTATTTTTTCCTCTCTATTTAAAATTGGTGGTTCGGTGTTTTTTCTTGGTTTATTGGTTAATAAAAAAACAGAAAAGGATAAGTGGTGATTTTTAAATTTTAATTTAGTATATTATTATAGTAAGTTGTAGTTTTTAGTATAAACCGCAATCAACCAAAAACCTATTAATTGATATTCGAAGAACCGCTTTTCGATTTTGGTCCGATTATCCAAAAACCGGTATTCGAAAACCGATTATCTGAAAAACCGGTATTTGAAATCCGCTTTTTAAAACCGGTTAACCGATATTCGAAAAACGGTTTTTCAAAACCGGTTAACCGGTATTCGAATACCGGTTTTCGGTTTTAGCCAAAACCGCGGTTAACCGAAAAAACGGTTTCGGATGCCAGCCCTATTATATACGAAAATTTTTTCAAGCAACGTGTACCGCGCAATCCTAATGAATACCGAGAATTTTTTTCTAAATTTTTTCGGTTTTTTTTTGGTCTACGAACTTGAAATAAATGTTTCCAACTTAACCACTATATGAATCGGATAACTTGTTAATTCAGCTTTAATTTACTTTTTTTAAAGTTCAATACGGCCACTTTTCACTTAGATATCAAACTTTGAATCAAAGAGATTCTTTTTGTCTTTAACCATCAATGTCTCAGAAATCGCTCATCCCACAACAAAATTAGAGATGGTTTCGAAATCGCTGGCTATTGTTTTTTTTTAATGTTATGTAAAAGGGCTCCATTTTGAGGTAAGGACCTTTTTCTTTGGTTAACATTTTTCCCATGAATAAAAATTGATTTACTAACATACTAAGAGGGGGGACCGACTTTGCTGTCCGCCTCGGGCCCCAATACCTCCAGGCAGAGACAAGAATGAGACGAGCAACTAAATGTAAATAAATTATCCGAGAGAGAGATAGCTGCTGGGCCTTCCTTGTCTGTCTTCAAGGAAGGTAAACGCAGATGGCGCGTGAGTCGACTTTATCGTTTGCCCGCCAAATTCAAATTATATAGCTGTGCTATTTTTGCCCTTAATGTTAGGTACTTGTTTTTGTTTCCTATTAATATAAAATATTGGGGTTTAGTTCAATAATTACACACACCTAATTAAAAATGTCATTTATTTGGTTTTTATAAAGATTTTTCTTACAGATAACCATGCCAATATTACCTTAAATTATCTGTTGAAAAGCACAAATTTAATATATACACTGTAATCACTAATAAAAGCCATTATTCAAAGTCCAATTAAAGGTCAAAAACAACTAAACACACAATAAATCACAGAAAATGTAAACAAACTGTCCAAAGAAATCGGCCATTGAAAAATATCAAACACAAATATCGAATAACATTTCGGCGTGACTACCTGCGGCAACGTTGTCAAGTTAAAAATATTCGATTCATGGTATATTTTCTTTCTCTTAATTAGATGCGAGCCAAAAAGGACATTAAAGTTTACATGCAGAAATTGTAAACAACTTGGCAACCAGGACAAAGCGATGATTGCTCCATCTACGATAGCCTGCCATGATGAAAGACAAAGACATATTTATTGAAACTTGCGTTAAACCAGAAAGAGATAAATACAATGGACAAATTGTTAGGACCAGTTACTCGTCTCATTGTTGTCTCTGCTCCAGGTACGTTCTCTAAATTAAAGCAAATTGCTCACTGGTGGAAATCACTAGGTCCTTATAGCCAATTCGTTTCGATTTCAAAAACTAGCTGTCCGACATTTAACTTTTTATCAAGCGAGTGCATTTCAGCGAATTATATTATACAGGCTTCTCTTTCAAATATATCTTTTTGTGTCTCGTGGAACAAGTTATCTCCATTCACGAAATGTTTATCTGTGTTACCTCTGTTTTGACGAACAGAATTTTTGTATTTTTTACTAGCAACAGATTTTTGGCTTTGAAACATTCATTGTTTATTCAGATGGACTCCTTTTATTAAGTAAAGTCCGCGCGTTTAGTAAAGAGGCCACCGACGTAATCATTATCTTTTTTTATCTTTGGATAAACCACGAAGGCTAAAAGCCTAAATACTAACGTACCGTGGGTGTCTTAAGCGAGGTAAGAGGGAGTTTGTTGACACGGGATTTAAATACTTGAAGATTTGGGGGAAGGAAAGACCTCCGCGGGCAGCAGGTTCCACAACCTAGAAACTCTAGGGATAAAAGAACGAACAAAGTGGGAAGTTCGGGGCCTGTCCAGTTGGACCGTATAGGGATGCATACGCGCGGAACAACGAGTTTCTCTGTTGGGAACCGTAAGTGGAGGAACTATACTGGACAATTCTTCAGAGCAGAAGCCATGGAAGTACCTATAAAAAGCGATAAATCTCCCACAGCCCGACGATGTGCAAGAGAGGAAAGCCTTTCTGTAAGTGAAGGATCATTAATGAGACGAATAGCTCTTCTTTGAATAGAATCAAGAATGCTTGGGGTTGTGGGGGACGCCATGCCCCAGATATGAGAACAATAATCCAAGGGAGGTCGGATTTCGGACACATAAAGTGTATAAATTAGAAGGGGAAAAATACTTTTGGCTCGAAAGAGAAATCCAAGCTTTTTTGAAGCCGCCGTGGCTATAGATACAATGTGTTTATGCCAGTTAAGGTTACTTTCAAATGTGACGCCTACAAGATTAAAGGTGTCTTTGCTCTGTAAAACTTGGCCGCTCATAAGTAGAGGATGAGTATTTGATGACTATTTTCGCGACAAGGAATATGATTGAGTTTTGGATACATTAAAATGGACGAGATTTTTAGCGCCCCAATCCAATATTAAATTAAGATCCTGCGAAAGAGATATCTGCATCGCTCTGCGTTTGTTTTCCAAGTCAGGTTTAGTAATGGGTTTAGGAACCTGAAAACTGGAGTGAAGGGTACTATCGTCGGCGAAACTATGAATGGAATTAGTTGTGGACGAGAGAAGGTCGTTGATGTGAAGAAGAAACAATGTTGGTGCCAGAACTGAGCCCTGAGGGACTCCAGCATTTACTTGGTGAAAGCTTGAAGAATGGCCGTCCACAATAACTGATATACGTCGATCAGATAAATAACTAGAGAGCCAAGTACAGAGTTTAGTTGAAAGACCATAAGATGGAAGTTTATTAAGAAGTGCGCGAAATCTTCTGTAACTCTCTTTCAATTGCTGTTTCGAGGGCTTTGTATCGTTACCTAGGAAGTAAGGATTTTAAAGATGTGATTAAAAAAAAAAATAACATTTTAAATACGGGATGAGGGAATAAGAGGAGATTTTGCGCAGAAAATGATGACGTCTGTCGCGCGAACTTTAGAAGGATAACTTAATATTGGAATTGCGGCGTTTTGTGCAAACATCTATTTGTTATTAATTATTGTTACTTTCAAAACAGGGGCGTAGCTACGTCCGTATCAGCCGTATCAATAATATGGGGCCCTCGGGCTACAGGGGCCCCCAAACGTATGTAAGCAAAAAAGTTAGGTGCTGGGAAGTGTAAAAGTGTCGGCTAGATTGGGGCGTTCTTTTTCTTTTTTTTTTCAATGCTGAAATAAGAAAAACGATGTTCTTTGGAAAGTGGCGACCTTTTTTTTGGTCTTTAAAATTTTTTGTTTTTAAAGGTCTCCTAAAAACCGTAAAAATACCACATTTATTATAATTAACTTGTCATAGTTTTAAAAAATTAGTCATTGTCAGGAATTCGATAATAAAATGGCATTTGTAAAATACAGATTTTACCACATTTAAAATATCTAATTTTCTCTAACAGTTTCGGAAATATGAGCTTCCAAATCTTAATGCGTATATTTACTATTTTTTAGGTTAAGATAGTCATACATATTTTAAACTATAAGAGATAAATATATCATATTTGGAATATTGTTAAACTTTTTTAAATATCTTTGCAAAGGTAATATAATATACAGGGTGTTTCATTAAAAAAATCGTGATGATGGCCATATTTCCGAGATTATTAAAAAATAGATATATCAAATATAGTATTTCTTATAGCTTTTAATGAGATCTTTTAAATAATAATAAAATATATAGAATGTTCCATTAAAAAAAAACACTTTGTGTTGTAACTTTAAAATAAAAGGTCATAGAAGAAATATAGGTACGCCACTGAATTCTACGTCCCAAAAACTTTTTATGTTTACATTTTTTTTGAATTTTCAATATCAAGCGAGTGGTCAAATTGAAAATTTATAAAATACTCTGTATCTTCAAAACAAATCAAGTTAGCCATGATTCACTTTCACCACTGAATTTGTTTTAAAAATCGAAAAAACTTGAAGAGATATGAAGAGCAAAAAAAAAGGCCTACATCTATAAAAAGGCGCTCTTTTCCACCTATTTTACGTTTTTACGCCCTTTTTCCGTTAATCTGTTCGGTTTTTACGCCTCTACCTCTACAAAAAATGGTCCAATGAAAAAACTGAGAAGCAAAAAAAAACCTCGTTTCAACTTGCGCCCTTCCATACGAAACCCATCCCAGTACTTCTACTTTCTTGCACCCTATTTTTGCGCCCCTTTTTCCCAGCGCTGAACAGGGGCGGTCATATCGACTTTTTGAGGGGGGCATAGGCCGAGAAAAAGTGTGTGAGGTGCCAAAAAACAAAAATGGCACCGGAGCAGTCCTGAGGAGGGGGCCATGTCATCATTAAATGCCCAAAATACCCATATTTGCCATTACATATGTATGAAATACAAAAGATGTGGCAACAAAGGGGGGCATGGGGCCATGGCCCCCCTATGACCGCCCCTGGCGCTGAAGCGGTCGCTTCGCGGCTTCAAGCTTAATCCGGCACTGTTTATAGGAACCTTATGTTTTTATATGTTTTACACAAAAACTAACCCCTATTTACGAGGCTTAAATTTCAAGCCAAAGATACTGGTGAAAAACGCTAATCGCCATCTTGTGTCGTTTACTCACTACAGCGTGTTTCTTAATTTCTCGAGTTTTTTTAATCCTCCATGAGTGTTTAATTTTTGAAGATTTTTTAATTCTGTAAAAACTTT
This sequence comes from Listronotus bonariensis, assembly GCA_014170235.1. Taxonomy (NCBI): domain Eukaryota; kingdom Metazoa; phylum Arthropoda; class Insecta; order Coleoptera; family Curculionidae; genus Listronotus; species Listronotus bonariensis. Next base: position 43,742 of record JACEGR010000435.1, on the reverse strand, counting down.
TAACAGCAACTTATTATGCATATTGCGTTTGTCACCAGTAACGTTGGCTTAAAATTTAATCCTTGTAAATAGGGGTCAGTTTTTGTGTAAAACATATAGAAATCCACCCTGTACAGTGGTATAATCGATGAGACACAACCATAGAATAATAATGCCACTGTACACTTTTAAATTTCTTTTGATTCCTGATATAATACACACTTTATACCTCTGTCACTTCCCTCCATGTCCTGCACAATGCTTTCGCCCGCCCACTTTTCATTACTGTCATTTTTTATCAATTTACTAGCGACGAGCGTAAAATTTAATAACATACTATTTGTTTTACATTTGGCTGGTGTGCGTTACTTTTTGCAGTTTTCGCATTATTTTTAGCGTTTTTATGTGTATGAAATTTATTCATTTCATTCAGTGTTCCAATCTCGCAGATTAAAGATACCTGAAGATACCTCGTGCAATCGATGGCGAAACGTCGGTAAACGATTTTAATTTGACACAATCCAAACAATATGTTAAAAAAACTAGAAAGATCCAGCAACTCTTAGGATTTTTGCATTAAGATCCATGATTTGGGTCCATTTTGTGAAGTTAGGATCTCAAAATCATGTAAAAACATTTATAACAATTTTTTCATTAAAAACATTAGGTTTATGCTTTAGAAACAAACTGAATAGCAAGAAATAGTATATTACATTACAACTGTGGAAAATTATTTATTTTACACAAGAGGGAATCAGGGTCGGATTATCCCCTAGGCAGAGTAGGGCTAGGGGCGCCGACATAGCTTGTACGGCCCTGGTGGGAATATTGTTGCATGAGGCGTAAGCCAAGGACAACAAAACCACGAGTGAAGGAAAGTCATTTTCACACAAATAATGTACACTATTTTTCTTACGACCACAAATTACTTACCAGAAACTAAATTTTAAGTTGTTTGTCTTTACAGAAAAAATAGGAAATCAACGGAAAATTTTGCAACACTAGGGTGATATACAGGGTATTTTAGAACTATGGGATCAAACTTCTAAGGCTTTTGAACATTTAAGGGGGGCAGGGGCGGTCATATTGACTTTCTGAGGGGGGCTATGGGCCGAGGAGAAGTGTGTGAGGTGGCAAAAAAAAAAAAAAGGTCCTCTAACCTCTTTTTATTGTTTTTACCTTTCATTCTTTTTATAAAATTACACAAAACCTTCTTTCAACGAATTTGAAAAGGTCCTCACTCTTCAATTCCATCATCAGCCTCACCCCTCGGACCAACCTTAGGGGAGGACCCTCAATAAATGCCATTAGACATAAATGAAACACAATAAAATAGAAAGGATGTAGCATCCCCAAGGGGGGTGTCACTACAGCACTACGGCCCTAAAATTGAGAAAGACGATAAATTGCCCAAAAGAATTTAATGCATTTAATTTTTGCCTTTTTTACATGATAAAGTTACAATAAAATTAATGAATAAAAAAATAATAAATGAAATTATGAAATTAAAAAAATAATAATAAAATAAAAAAATTAAATAATAAAAAGTTTAAACACAGACATTGACATTTTGAACAATTGTTGTAATGATATCATGTACAAAAGGCAAATTATTTGCATTAAATACTATTTAAGCAATTCATCTTTCTAAATTTTGCTGCAAATGCTTTCTACTATTGCACTGAATAACTCCTAGAAGTTTAATCCCATAGTTCTGAAACACCCTGTATACTTTTCTTCACTGCGGTACTGTTTGACAATATCTTTAAACCGAAAATTACCTAAGTACAGTAAACTGCATGTTTCAGTGCTTGGACAACGTTGACGGAACAGGGGAAACGATGGGTTAAACATCTAATAACCCGACACCCACGGTACTCTGGTATTTAGGCATATGCCTTCGTGGGATGTCAAAAGATAAAAAAAGAAAAAAAAAGTAGTAGCTTTGTCTAACTTTAATAACTTTATTATTTAAAAAAGGTCCTCACTTAAAAATATTGTATGGTTTTTTTTTAAATGTAATTTCATTCAACACAAATGACTTAGGGGATTCAAAAAAAACCAAGACCAAAAAAATTTCCCACAATAACATCCAAAAAAGGCCCACTTTCACAATTTAACCGCTTTTCCAGCCCCTAACTTTTTTGCTTACACACGTTTGGGGGCCCTGTAGCCCGGGGGCCTCGTATCATTGATACGGCTGATACAGTGGTAGCTACGTCCCTGATAACATATATTACACTAGTGCTGTACAGTAGTCTGCAACACTAGTAGGGCATTTTCTATGCATGAAAACAGTATTTGCCATTGTCGCACGTGGTCGTGGAAAAAATACTTTTTTCGAAGTTAGTAGCAAAAAAAACATTTTTACGATAAAATCTTGCAATATTTTCGGTAAAACCAAAATGTAAAAACTCTCCTATGGGAAACCGAGTCCAACAAAAATTATAGACCTGCAACATCTAGGCGGGGAAAATCGGTAAATTAGCTGTAAATTGGTTTTTTTGTCATGTAGTTTTTTCCGCCGTTTTTTTATGCCGTGTCGATTGCAAGGCGGTGTTTAGACTGAACGAAAATTATAGAGATACGTTTTTTGTCGTTAAAAATTTAAAACGTTTTATTTGCGAGCTGGGTTTCAGTGTTGAGCGGAAAGAAGAATATTAAATACGTATACAACAATGAAATAGAGTTTTAATTTTACTAAAGCTGCATTTATAACCAATTCCTAAATTTCAAATTGACATTTAAACATTTGGTTAAACTTCACTTATTAAAACCAAATTTGATAAGTAAAGTTTACCCATAGATAACCTACATTTAGATCCGCAGTGGCAAGAAGCATTTTTCGAATTTGTACGTCTTCGCGCAGTAAACAAATAAATGGGTGGACGAAAATGCGCCCTTAAAAGCCGTGGCAAAATACAAACACTGGCACCCCGTACCCTCCGTCCGCGGTCTGACCGTGACGCTCATTAGCTACCGTACTTTGAATGTAAAACCAGGACGGCGTCAACAAATTCTTTCCGATAATGCGAATAGTCTGGCGTCAGGCGCGTTGCCCCTCGATTTGCTTGCGCACAAACAGGTTTTTCGCCCATGAAATGTAACTTTTTTTCGCGCAGGAAATAACATCGGCAATCCATCGAGGTCAGTGAGTTTTACCAATTGTTTAGATGTCAACTTGAAATTTCAGAAATGTTATAAATGTAGCTTAATAATGCATTTTTAATTTTTATCTTAATTTTTCACTTTACGCCTTAGTGCATTTAAATGTATGTATCTTTTTTAAAATTGAATAAAAACTATACTTCTATGAATAAAGATGCTCTACAGGGTGATTCAAAAATCGATCACGAATCTTAAGGCGGTAGTTTTACATGATAAATTAATGGTACAACTGTATACGGGGTATTCCTTAAAAACATGCTAATATTTAGGGAAGTGATTCTTGGACTCATTTAAAGAAAAAACTTTTTATGGACATATGTCCTAAACGTCTTAACTTTTGAGATACAGGGTGTTAAAATTTCCAAAAAAACTAAGTTTTTAAATATCCTAACTATCTTTTAGAGAATTTTATTTTAATTTGGCAATATTATTAATGGCATTAAGGGGGTAATTTATCACTAACCTAATTACGTTTAATAAGTCCAGTGGCACCTCGAGAGGCAACTGAAGGAACATTTCTAACAAAAAACGATACGCCACTGACTGTGTAAATGTGTGTAAAATTTTTGTATCTTTTTGTAATTAAGCAAATAAAAATACAACTTTTATGTCTTCTAATTTTTTCCGTATCTTGTTTAGTTAAAAAAATAAAATAAAATTTAATTAATTGCATATTTTTAGACCATAAAAGAAGCATTGCGTCATTGAGTCTTTTTCTTTTAAAAATTTGGTTTTATAATTTTTCATAAATAATTATGTAAAACAAATAATAATAACATATTTAAATAAGGTTTATATCTAGTATACCAGTTTTTATTAAAATAAGTGTTTTCGATTTTTTTGTTTTTTTTTTGAAACTCTAACACCGTGTATCTCTAAAGTTAAGGGCATATTTATGTCCATATGAAGTTTTTCTTTCAAATGAGTTCAAGAATCACCCCCTTAAATATTTGTATGTATTTAACGAACACTCTGTATATATTTTTTTTCAAACTGTCTTTGTTTTTCCAGTTACAACCCCTTAACTGAATGGGTGCTGGCTAGGGTCTTTACCTACATTGAACATTGTTTTTTTTTGTCATAATTTTGGAGTTTTAATAGCTACTCTACTGTTATCAAGTTTTCCCATGGAAATCCTTTTAAAAAAACTCTCTTTAACTCAAAAAATTTAAACTTTTATACATAAGTATACCATCTCTGAATATTAAATCGTAAATTTATTGTTCCCATTTGATTACCACTAGCTACCCGGTAAGTAAGTATCAAAGCATACTGATGCTGTCAGTTTAACATAAAATAATTATAATTTTTTTAACTAACATAACTAATTTATTTTTTTAAAATGAAAATTCATATTTTGTGCCCTATATACATCAGCAATTTTTACGAACTATTCAATATATGACCAAACTGCAAATTTTTTAAGAGTTCTTAAAGCAAACGTGTTTTTTCTCACCACTTTGCAACACTTTAAGACACTTCACTACGCCCTCAAAATGTGGCAAGTTGTGCATCTTTATTAAGAGGCATTCACTCACCTATTGTTAAATTAGTTTCCTCACATATATATGGCATTTAATTAAGAGGGTATGTGGTGTAGGTAGTGGAGCTCAAAAATTTGTTGTTTATGGAAATTTGCAAATAAGACAAACAAAGGTTATTATACAGTCAGAACCGGCCTGAGGCGGCTAGAATTTTGCCGCCCCTTCAAGAAAATCAAACAAAATTAGAGGTTCAAAATTTTTGAAGAGCAAAAAAAAGTCCCCACCTCTATTTATTCTTTAATTTCTAAAATTCTATCGACTTATTGGACCCCATTTATTTTCTTCCTCAAACTCAATTTTGAATACCACATTTTGCCGCACCTCTACGATCATTTTGCCGCCCCTGTAAACATGCCGCCTGAGGCGGTCGCTTCACCGGCTCACCCCGGGGCTAACTTTTTTTACTAAAAATTCTCAAATTTTATTTTAAATATTAGTTTATTTTTTATTTTTATTTTTTAACTTTATTTTTAACTTGATAACGGTTGCATGCTCGCCACCCAAACGTCGTTTTTAATTAAATTTTTTGGGGAGTTTTTCTTCTATTTCGTTTCAGGCAGTTCATAGGGGCCAATAGGGCTGAACAGGGTCAGCTCGTATACCCCGGGACCAGGACCGAAGCGGTCTCATTCTTTCCAGGCGTGTACCCAACAAAAAGACCATCCAATTGCTTTTAGTAGACTACAGTAAAAAGCACTGGAACCGATAATTTGATTGGTTAGAAGTTAGAAGCACCACAAACGGTCATGCAGAACTGTCATATTTCGAGGGGGCTCATGATTAGTTTTGGTTAGTTAAATCGTGTTCTATTTAATTTCCTAATAAAGCGAATTAACTAACCAGAACAAACGATAGCCACCCCAATGTGACAGTTTTATTTACCGATTCTGGTGCTGTAGTCTGCGTTTAGTTTGTTGGTTGCCAATTTCGCGTATTCGGCAAATACAAATGTGCCGAGTTCACGTATTAAGACCATTGATAACCTACATATGGATCCGCAGTGGCAAGAAGCACTTTTCGAATTTTACCACCTCGCGCAGTAAACAAATCGAGGTTGGACGAACATGCACACCTAAAAGCCGTAGCAAAATACAAACACCAGCACCCTGTACCGCGGTTGACCGTGATGCTCATTAGCTACCGTTTTCCGAATAGAAAACCAGGAAGCCGTCGATAAATACTTTCCGATAATGCGGATAGTCTGTTTGGCGCCAGGCGCGTTAACCCTTGATTTGCTGGCGCACAAACCCACTCTTTCGCCCATGAAATGTAACTTTTGTTTTGCGCAGGTAATAACATTGGCAATCCATCGAGATCATTGATAAAGACACAGTTTTGCCTATTACAAGAACTCGGCAACTATACTGACTTTTTCACGAATTAAGCAAAATTTTACCTAACACGTAAAATCGGTAAAATACACAAATTCGGCGTAACATACATACCTACAAAAAAAACATAGGTGTCGAACATATAGCCTCCTTCTTTTTGTCGTCGGTTGATAAAATAATGTTCGGTTCACCAGGATAGGACTAATCGTTTTCAAGAAAATTGCGGTTTTTTACATAGATGCTACTATTCCTTAGGCTCTATATAGTTGAAGTTACTAAGAATGTTACAAGAAACGAGTGTGTGGTGGATCTAATTACAATAAATAATTTTTATAATAAAAAATTACTAATTATCGAAATACAGTGTGCGAAAAAGTTGTCTCGGAATACCCTATTTTAAGGGTTGTAGCTTTCTAAAAGAATTTTTGGGTACATTTTTAAATAAAATTTATGAAGTTAGCCCATAGATATCCCACATTTAGATACACAGAGCCTAGTTGCCTTTTGCGGATTTTTACGACCTCGCGCAGTAAACAAACTCGAGGCCCACCGGAAGGTTCTTGGTACATGCGCATTAAAAAGTCATGTCCACTACCGCACTTAATTTTTTTAGTCATTAAATAATTATATATTTGTATCTTATTGTATAAAAAAATATTCGTTATATATTTATATAATAATTTATATTATTTTACATTTCTTTACGAATATAAATTAGGTAGTGATATAAAAAAATATCATGGACACGATACGTCAACAGTGAATAAGGACAAAGATTTACTAAATTATTTTTAAAGAAAAGGAAACGGATTACCTGGGTCACGTTGACAGGAATAATAATTTAATATCGTGAGTTTAATGTCACTTGATAAAATAAAAAAAAAAGGATATGGTCCAGATTCTGTGATATATTTTGGACACCAAACACGAATGCGTGATCAGAAAGGTAACAATTTTTTCCTGATCTTAAAAAACTTTGGGTATGTTTTATTTTTAGTTTAATAGACAAGGGCATGCGAGTCATGGGCAACAATGTTTTCCTTTAGTTCTGAAGTTTATTCAAGAATGAAAAAGTGATGGTGACTCAGACATGGAAAATACGTTTTTTATTTATGCTCTGAACTTAAATCAAGGATAAATTTTGCTTTAGCATCCACCAATATATAGTACTTTGCAAAAAAGCGTTAAAAAATTTGGCAGACACCACCGTTTGCCCCATTGCCCCCCACTCTTCCTAGATCCAGGACTACTTTTAATACTTTTTTCTTAAATACGGCAACATTTGACATATAGCGTATTAGACGTTTTTGACGTTAGGGTAGGGCGGGGCTAGTTGAGCATAGAGGTAAGTTAGGCAATCAAAATATCTCAAAACTACCGACCTCACGCGAAAGCATTAAATAGCATAAAGAAGAGGTTGCGCGAGGGGAACTCATTGGGCGACCACTAGTGGTGACGCGGCGATCGAGAAAAGTATCCGTGTGCATTGTTTATTTTGTGATTAAAAAGTAAAATAATTGCAAGCCGGAAAATTTTATCTGTGATAGTTAAATGTATTCCGTTCTCAATCAGGTAAGTGTTAATCTTAAGTAAATTTATTGCAGTTTAATTATGTATAAAGATTTTGGATATAATTCTAACCGGTTTTCTAATAAATTTACTTTTCCTTTAAAATTTCAGGTTGGGGTTAGTTGAGCTACAGTGGCCCAACTAACCCCACGGTTTTAAGTACAAAATTTTATTTTTTATTTTTTAGGATACGGACTTATAACAGTAAGACTACCAGAGTCTCCTCAGGATTTAAAAGAGGCTGCAACCCGAACTTTGTACAAGCAACAAAGAAAGCGACCTGACCTATCTAACTTATAAATTTTCTCTGGAAATAGTTTGACCATACCCAAGAAAAGGAGCCAAATCAAACAGAAGATAGAGAAAAGCTGCAATTTTAACAGATACAGAAGGCATTACAAGAGAAACAAAATAAAACTGCCTAAAAAGTTTAAAAAACGAAGATGAATTGATAGGTATTAAATTCAATAGTTCAAGCTAGGCACGTTGCTGTTTTATTAATAAGATTTGTTGTTTTGTCACTATAAGATTATAAATATAAAAAGCAAATTGTCAAAATGTATTTTTATTGTAAACGTATCTAACATTTAAGCCATGATTTGACTATACTTTCTAAGTGCTCCACTAGCCCCATACCCTTGCTCAACTTACCTCACCTATGGGGTACGTTGGGCATACTTGACTATCTACATTAAAATAGATGTAGCTCTAAATTTGACTTATTAGAAAGAAATTACTATGGACACTATCATTAAGGGATAAATTGCTAATCCATCAGTATGCATTATAAGCCCTTAAGACTTAGTGTTGAGGAGCTATAACCGATCAAGTAAAAAATTGCTCAACTAGCCCCGCCCTACCCTACTGTATTTTTAAAATTTATTTAAATACAGTACTGACTCAACGTCCTTCAAACGGAAAAACGGCGATCATTTCACATGATTCTGCCCGATAGTTCGTTTGGCGCCAGGCGCGTTCCTCTTCGATTTGCTTGCGTACAAACTCATTTTTTCGCCCATGAATTGTAACTTTTGTTTCGCGCAGGTAACAAGCATTGGCTATCCACCGGGATCAGTGAGTTAGCCTAAGACTACGCCCTAAAATATTTTAGACATTATTAAGAAACACCCTGTATAAAATATTCTTTAAATACCTTGTTAATACTCTTATTGCCTCCTCTTTATTTTTAAAGCAATCGATTATACGTGAATTTTCTTATATCACACACGCCCGTTTTTAAAAGCTAAAGCTTTTAACTTTGCCAAATATGTTTTACGACAAATTTATGACACAATCCATCTTCTGAAATAAATCAGCCTGTCATTAACAATAGAAGACTGCTGAACTTTGAACCTTTTAGTGGTTACCACACACAAACACAATCAGGGACGTATTTAAAAAAATGCGACTAAATAACCCAGCAAACACTATTTGCCGGCAATGTACATTTTTCATATTGGCATTGATGGTAAAGCATTGGCAGTTGGTGGCAATATTATGCCAACATCTTATACGCATTAAAAAGTCAACCCTAAATAAACACTTAATTGCCAACAAATTTTACATGCAGGCGAATTGCCGGCAAGCATACAAAAATGGCGGCATACCAATCCTGATTAAATAAAGCACGCGTTTTTGTTGCAGGCAAATAAATATTGGATTTTTGAAGGCAAACCTTCAACGCATATTCATACTTTTCAAACCATATTATTAACATTGGTATTTAACTAACATTCGAGCAATTTTTTTGATCTCTTTTATTTATAATGGCAGCTAAACAACATTATTTTATGGTTTTTTACATAATTTAAAGGAAATGGCCTTTTCCTAACATTTTATTGATACAAATCATGCAAATAAAAATTAAGTCAAAAAATGTTTATTATGTATTTTTAAGAGAATAAAAATAAAATGATGGTAAAATTAGCTAGGTTACCGAATTACAAGATTTGACAATTTGACAGATGAGGCAACCTTGCTTTTGTTTGGCCGCTTTGTGCAATTGTTTTCTACGTGGTTTTCTAGCTTTTTAGTTTCTTTTTTAAAGAAAAGAGTTTTTAGTAGACATAATTAAGTGTATTAATTGGTGATGGCTAGTCGAAGTCAGGTTATTCAAGTAGACTGTTAGGAGCTGTAAACATTTTGTTTAAAACCTTTTAAATTTGTAGTTACGTAAAAAATTATATGAAATCAGGAGTTGCTATATTAAAAGTTTTAAAGACGTGTTAATAAAAAAATTATATATATTTAATAGTTTTTGACATACCGATAGATGGCGTAATGGACAATAAACTACTACGTTTCTGCAATATCTTCGCTTTTATCGTCTAAACCGTACCCATTAGACAAAAATAATTTGAGAGCGGTCTGCGGTAGGTGATCTCACTTAGCTTTGAAAGAAATATCTTCGGCTAGTGTAAAAATCTGCATCTCAAGTTGGACAGTGTTCCGAGAGATGGTACTTTGCATTGCAGGAAATTGCATGCAGTAAGGAGTTTTCCTATTTTAATTTTATTACATACTTTTTTATTTTTTGTTTATATTTACGGTATAAAAATTTATATTATGTAATTTTTTTATTGATAAAGTTTTCCTGCCTTTTTCTCATTTTTTTCAATAACAAAATTCTAAATATGTTATTTCACTTTTGGGACATTCAACTTATAAAACTTGCAATACTTATTTAATGATAAATGCCATTATCCTAAACGCATTTTTTTGCCAATAACTTATTAATGATGGATGTCATCTTCCTAAACGCATTTTTTTGGCATAACTTATTAATGATGGATGCCATCATCCTAAACGCATTTTTTGATCATAAATTATTAATGACGAATGCCATCACATTATCTGCAACATGTGGCCTAATAACGGCCAATTGCCCACTTTCGTTTCTTTTTGATACCTTTATGCCAATGCTTTGCCATTAAAGAGTATTAGCAATGCCAGTAAATTAAATTTACAACGCCGGCAAAAAATGTTATATGGGGTTTTTGTTATTTCAGCATTGCTTTTTTTCATCAAAGTTTTTGAAGACCAAAAAACAAAGATCCTACTTTCTCAATTTACCCGACAGTTTTAAATTTTTACAGCACCTAACTTTTTGCTTACACCATACACGCGTTTGAGGGCCCCTGTAGCCCAGGGGCCCCGTATCATTGATACGGCTGATGCGGCGGTAGCTACGCCCCTGGTTATAGAATGTATCTTTCGTTCCGTTACACAAGAGACGTACGAACTCCGTACACCGCACTATTGAAAACAAACGCAGTTTGGCAACGTTGCAGTTGCAAATTTAGAACATAATGACATTTCATAATCAAGTTTTGCTTTCTGTTGTTGCAGTTAATATTCTATTTTTTAAAGAGTTTTTATGATTTATGGGATGAACTTAATAAAAAATAAGAAAATAGTTTGTCTACAACTAGTGTTAAGCGTTAAAGTGGTTGCCATCATGGATTTCGTTAAAAATTCAGCAATGAAGCAAAACGTGTGAAGTCAGTTTTGGTTTATCTGCAGTTCAAGTCTAAATAACGAAGAACTTACGCTTTATGGCTATATATAAATTTTCTTGAAACACTGACTATTATCCTGCTTTGTGTTATTTAGGTTGTCAGACAATGATGCCTAATATTTTTCGCGAAATTTTATAAAATTTTATAACTAATCAGGTAATTTATGTAAATATTTTTCGCCAAATTGAATCTAGATACCCATTTTTATCAGCTGTTTGACCGAATTGCAACATTGTGCTTCTTAATTTGAATTCCCAATAGGATCTTTTCATAAAAATTATGGACAAAATTAGATATCTCAGGATGGTTAACTCGATATTCGATTTTTGCACGAAAATATATTTAATGTTATTATCTACCCAAGAAAAATAGTCTATAAAAAATGGGAAGAGCACTGTGGTTATATCTTTTTAAAAATTAAAATAAGAAAAAAAAGCCTGAATTGAAGATATGTTCTGTAGTTCGGCGGATTCATTTAATGGATGGTAATTATTTGGGTACACGCCAAAAAATTAAATTAAAAGTACCAAAAAACCAAAAAAATTAAAACAAGTAAAAAAATAACTAAAAATCTACGTTTCGGTGGTAAGGCTGCCATCGTTGTCAAGATAAATTGAAAAGAAAAAATAAAATTAAAAATTAACTATTATTTAGGTTTTAAATTTTAAAATGTTTATCTTTTTTAGGATATTCTAAAAACTCTTTGACATTAAATGTCAAATATGTTTGTTTGGTTATAGTGTCAAAGTGACATAGATAACTGGTTGCTGGTGTATTTATTGTTTTTAATACAAAAAGGTGAATAGTTACCTAATTTTTAGTCTTCCTGAAGATATTTTAGTATCAAGCAAAGGCAACACTAAAGTAGGGCCCCCAAAAAAATGCAAATGTCGGGGAACAAAAAATATATAAAGAGCAAAAAGAGGTCTTCACCTTTATCCTTCACCTTATTTGTTTTCAGTATTTTAGTATGAAGCCTGGGGGCCCCTCTCAACTCAAAGAAGCCCCCTAAGGTTCGAGACTCCGGGGTACTGCCCTGCCTATCCCCATAAGCTATGCCACTGCTGTCTTATTTCGAAAGGATTTTAAAATGTTAATCGATAGAAATAATAGGTATGTTCCAGCAGGCTGTCAAAAATGTTTGCAACCGTTCGGATTCTGCGCACGTCAAATTTGTCGTTCCAGCAGTGCCATCTTTCTAACATTATACAATTGTTTGTTGTTCCAGCAGTAGTTTTAAGATGTTGGAAACATGTTGGAAACTGTTTGAAAAATTTGCAAACTTTCTTCAAACACTACTGACAATTTTTAACATAACCTTTCTTGTATTGACGTATAAGCAGTATGCACGCCTTGTTTATTTTTCGTTCCAGCATAAAACTGTTGCCAACATTTCTGACTAATGTTTGTAACAATTTTGGGTTTTACGATTGTTGCTAACATGTTTCCAACATTCTGCTGAAACAAACCTATTAAAATAGACTTTTAAATTAACCATAAAATGATTTTTAATAAAATGTGGACATCCCGGTCTATAAAAGGTCACGACATTCGGCCATATTGCTTTGACGTGTTATGACGTCACATCTCCCATTTTCGGCCATGTTGTTCAGTGCCGGAGATATACAGTTTATTGTATTAGTAGAACAACCGTTTACACAACAGTTTTAAAATACTATTAAGTTGTAAATTCTTTTGTAGGTTGTTTCCAATCCACCCCTGTTATTTCATATAATTTTTATTCCCGATGAGAAATAAAGGTTTTTAATCTGTCCGATTGTTCTCAAGTGTCTGTTTTCATACGTTAAAGAGCCATTTTGATATACGAACAAATACAATCCGTTTAATGGCGGTCATAATAATAAAATCTAAATTAAAAGTGCTTAAATCAGTCAGAAATATCGTAAAGATTTTATATGGGTTTGCTACAGTTTTTTATGATAGATAATTCTGTCGGTAATGAGGTTTGTTCTTTGATATTTCTTGCCTAGTTTACTATTTGCATTTCTAAGATCTATTTAGCTGAAAATTATTATGCAAATTTAACACAAAAATTCTCTTAGCTCAAAACACGTTGTTAGTTGAATATATAACGAAAAAATATACTTATTCTTCTAATTTTTAAAAACATCTTTTTGGCACAAGCCTAAAGATAGATTGAGTCCATAGATAACCTACATTTAGATCTGCAGTGGCAAGAAGCATTTTTCGGATTTTTACGACCTTGCGCAGTAAACAAACGGACGGGTAGATGAACATGCGCATTTAAAAGCCGTGGCAAAATACAAACACCGGCACCCCGTACCCGCCGTCCGCGGTCTGACCGTGACGCTCATTAGCTACCGTACTCCGAACAGAAAATCAAGACGCCGTCGACAAATTCTTTCCGATAATGTGGAGAGCCTGTTTGGCGCCAGGTGCGTTTACCCTCGATTTGCTTGCGCAGAAACTCGTTTTTCGCCCATAAAATGTAACTTTTGTTTCGCGCAGGTAATAACATGGGCAATCCATCGAGATCAGTGATTGACTCAAGTAAACATGATTACTAAAACTTAAGAATATGAATGTTTACTGTGTAGAAATTATTTTCTCAGCGCATTTATTTAACTTATATTTTTATTTATAAAATTTGTTTTAAATAGAGACTAGCAATATTACTTTGTCTTGGCTAAAGTTATTTTAGTTTTCCTGTAAAATAGTTTTTTTAATCGCTTATCTTATTATTCTTTATTTAAGACAAAATATATATTTATTTAAAAAATATATAGTAAGAATAACATAATTAGGTAAGGAGAAAATGTAATTTTCTGGAGCAAAAATATTGTTTTACATTCAAAATATATTTTCACAAATACCATTTTTTTGTATACATTTTATTTTATGTATGTAATAGGCTTTTGCGTTTTACAGATACATCTTTCTTAACAAGTATGTTTCCAGTGACGAAAATTTTGTGCGTCACGCTCCAGGGCTTGAAGCTATTGAACTGCTCTAAAAGTTAGTCACTGGAACGCATCCTTAGACAAGGAAGAGAGATACTTTAAGAAATTTTAAAATTTCGTTGTTTTTAACTTTTCTTGGCTTTATAATAATAATAATATCTTTTAATATCTAATTCCATTTTAAATAAATAATTTTAAAAAATTCATTCTTAACCATAAAAAACACATTTGAAGCACAAAAACCAAAGAGGGATTGATGCATGAGGGGCAAGGGGAAAGAAAAACGAAGTAACTTAGGTGCATAACACTTTTCGTCACTGGAACGCCATAAAGTAGAACGAAATGCTCCTGAGCTACTCGGGAGCGCTCTATTTGCGTCACTGAAAAGCCACTCAGGTTTCATTCCAAGTAAGAAAAAGGCAAATTAGGGTTTAAAACAATTTTAACCGACTTTTAAAAAAGAAGGAGGTTTTTTTTCACCCTTTCGGGGTCATCCCACCCAGGTCCGACGACCGCCCCCTAGGTGGTGCACTGCAGCCTGAAGGCTTATTGTACCTTGACCCCTACTCCTTCTCATTCACACACCATTCATTCCATAACTTGGATGGTTGTTGCTCGGTCCGCATCCCCGAGCAGAACACCGTGTGCCGCTGCCGGAAACACCGCTGTCGCCAGACACCCATCCAAAGTATGGGCGCGCATTTCACTGCTTAACTCCGGTGATCGACGCTCGCCGATACAACCGAAGCCGCCACAAGCGCGCCCCAAGAAGGAGGTTACTTTCGCACGTAGATTTTTTAAAAGTATGTTCACGAATAACTCCGTCAATTAGAGACTGATTTTAAAAATTATTTTTTTATTCGAATAGGTGCACTTTCGAGGTGGTCCCGTGGAAACCAAGTCAGGATCTGATCGTGGAACCTGGGGAAAATTGAGTGAAAAGCTCTCAAATTTTAAACCCAAATAAATTTCTTATATTTTTAAAATTAATCAAATAATTGGGTCTAGTAGATAGCAATAGAATAAAAAATGGACCTAAAAAAGAATATGTTTTAAAAAGTAATATTCAACCAACTAGAAAAAATAACTACAAAATTTAACAAGAAAATTAAAGTTTTTGAATAAAGTAGTTTAGTATGTATGTACCTTAAACGTATGTACATACCTACTAAAAACTAATAATGACTAAATAGACAAAAGGCTTTTTATAGATACTCTTTACCACTATATTTATCTACAGGCGCAAATATCTGATTAATTTTAGAAAGTAGATATAAGAAATTCCTCCATTTTCCTCAAGTTGGGTTGAAATTTTGTTCAAATATCCTTTTTAGTTTTGTCTGCTTGTTCTGGACCCAGCATAACGAATAATTATTCTCTTAAAAAAACAATAAACATGAGGATATTCTTCCTTTTATTTTAGTATAACAAGAAAAGACAAAAAAATAACAAATAACAAAAAAAAGATCTACAACTTGATTCGGCAATAACAAAACAAAACACCCCGTATCTATTGTTATAATTACCACATTCGACGCATGCAACCGGGACAATTTAAACATGGCCGCCTTATTATTCGTCGCGAATATAATTCCATTGGTGTACACATGGAGGTACGCACAAAAGCCCTAACTAGGGGTAGGTAAATGCATTGTAAGGTATTGTATGTGTGTGTGTGCACGGTGATCAATGTTGGAAATGCAGTTTTCTGTGTTTACGACACAGCTGTATGTTTGGTAGGGGAAGGTCGGGTAAAAAGTAATTTTATATGGATGATTTCTTTCCTATTAATTTTGATCAATCGCTATCAAGAATTGGTATGTCAAATATAAATTTTAAGTGGAAAAATTACTTTACAACTGACAACTTAGCTGTTAGCAGTTTTTCCGAAAAAAAAAAACTTCAAAATTTCATAAAAGTGACAAGTTATATTGTTCCTATTGTTTTAATAAAAAAAATGTTGTATTAAAATAAAAATTTATTTAACTCAGGAAATAATGCAAGCTGACGTCTTATTGACGTCCTCTTTAGGTCATTTTGGTCACATTTAGTCAAGCAAGAGACGATCATAAGATGACGACAAAGTGACGTTAAATTGACCTCCCTAAGTCACAGACAACAAGACGTCCCGTTAATGACGTCATAATGACGTCTTTAAGATGACGAAAAATTGACACATATACTTTTTTTAAAAGCTAAAATGATATGATATTTTATTTGAAAATTGAAATGGAAAAAACTCCTTACTGCTTGCAATTTCCTTGCAGTGCAAGTGTCGCATCTCTCGGGGACACTGTTCAACCTGGAGATGCAGATTTTTACTCTCTAGCCGAAGATATTTCTTTTAAAGCTAAGTGAGATCACCAACCGCAGACCGGTCTCGAACTATTTTGGTCTCATCGGTACGGTGTAGGCGATAAAAAGCGAAGATGTTGAATAAACGTAGTAGTTTATTGTCCATTACGCCATCTATCGGTAGAGTTTTTTCTTTTTCAATTTTGTAAAATTACTAGTCCTATTTTTCTGTCATATGATATTTCGGTGGGATTTTGACACAAATCATATAATGTCACAATTTTTTTCTGGCGGGTTTTCTAAACATGACGTCATTAGATTTTTATGAGCTAGTATGACAAAAAAATGACAATAAAAAGACGCCACTTTAAAGACGTCAAAAACACGTCATTAAAATGACGTTAAAATAACGTTATAATTTTGGTCTGATGACGTCCTATGACCAAAAATAACTTGAAGATGACGTCAGCTTGCTGCTGGGGATGTGATATAGCTATGTCTGTACCATTATTGTCGAGTGATATTTCAAACAGTACCAAATCGTTATGATTCTTTGCAAATATCCGAAATTTAATCTTTTGTTATAAATCTTTTTAATCCACCAATCATTAAAAAATGTGTTTCAAAAGTTCCCTCCATTGCGTGTTATCACAAAAATATTTATATCCTTACACTACCTTCCCTAACTATGCAACTACCCCAGATAAAAATTCAATATGGCACCCACAAGTCGTATACCCTTACATTTAAGAATAATGGCGAAGTTATTAAAGAAATATATCGAATAACACCGTAATTTTTCAGTATTTAGTATCTCGATATTTTTTGTTCAATACAAGACAAAAATTGACGGGGTGATTAAAAATAAAATATCTCAGAACAACATTTAAAAAGTGTTTTTGTGTTTCAATTTCAATACAGTGCGGTTTTTAGTTAAAAAGATGGTGGTTTTATTATATGATAGCGACTAATCTGATAGATGTCTTTTGTTTAGGTTCCTCTGAATTGGGTTGTGGGGGTGGACATTGTTATTGTTTAATAGTGTACAAAGCTTTGTTGCAGTGGTGAAATTTGATATCTTTTTTAGTTTGGATGACTGCATGTGGGTGATTTTATTAGTGATAAAAACCCCTTAAGTATAGGTTATAAAATTTCTATTACAAAACTAACCACTATACAGAACAATATCAGTTAGATTATTAGTGAGCAGATGATCTACAAAGTACTCATGAGAATGAAAAAAACACATTTACAGGATTTTACTGCACACTTAATGGACTACATTCTATACAGTGAACGTCATAACTGGTAAAACTTAAAAAATCCTTTTTATTTTTTACAAAAAAAATGTTCTTTAAGTGACCTCTTCGCTGCAAAGGTTAGATATCATAATGGCTATTGGAACCTTCGAGGCTGCTGCTCAAAATAGTTCAATAGAACTTTAGGCTAACCTGAGAAAAAGTGGTTAAATAAACCCTTTAATATTTGCTTAAAAGATTTTTTTCTTTAAACTATTACAGATTTTTAAGCAAACGCAAATTTTTGAGAAGAAGCTTATTAAACAAAAAATTGCATTACTTCATTTATGAACACTTATTTTAAGTTAAGCCTAAAAGTGGTAAAACCCAGGTTAGGTAGTTTATATTTATACTGGAATAGGTTGCGACACATCCTCAACTTTTAGGCGGATCGAGGTCAGGGACGCAAGGAAGGGCACTCCATGGAGGAAAGTTGGCAAGACTGGGTAAAAGTAAAAAAAATTACAACTTAATAATAATTAAAAACTGTTGTGTAAACGGTTGTTCTGATAATAAAACAAATTGTATATCTCCGGCACTGAACAACATGGCCGAAAAATGGGAGATGTGACGTCATAACACGTCAAAACAATATGGCCGAATGTCGCGACCCTATATAGACCGACTCTGGTTACAACAACCTTTTATGTTGAATAAACAAATACATTTTGACATTTTTGTATATTATTACAATTCAACAGCGAAATTGAAACAAAATTTAACGTATGAATAAAATGGTGGTCATTATTAGTATATATCCTTCCTAACCCTTTACTGAAATTGTATGTGTATGTGTATTATTGAGTCGTGAAAAAGAAGTGGCGTACTATATTTTTTCTTAAAAAAAAACTTTATACAAATTTTGTTGGAACGGTATTTTTTTAAACTTTTACATCAAAACATGTAATGTTATGGTTATAAGAAGTATACCAAATTTTGTGGACATATCTGGAGTTGTAGGAAAGTTATGTTAGAAAACTCATTTTTCTCTTAAATTTTAACACCCTGTATTGAAAAATCTTCCTATTTTCCTGCATTCTATACTGTGTTAGGAGAGGAATATATCAACTTAAAAATAACCCTGTATGTAAAAGTATAAAAAAATGAACACATTCAAACCTAAACATGTTTATGATGTATGTTAATTTGTGGCTTTCTTATGTTAAGCCCCTGTTGGACACACCACGAGCCGCTACTGCCTCAAACCTTCAGAAAAGCCGACATGGCGCCCAATTTACCTCTTACCTACAATACATGAATTTAGCTTGTTAAGTAAATCTGCTTCCATTACGCGAAAAAAAAAAATATTTTCCTATTGTTTCCTATTTCCAAGCATAATTGCCTGGGCGAAGTAAATGTATTATGGCGCGTAGGCAGCCATAATTTTATCAATAGAACCACACAACGCGGCGTGATTTTACATATATGGCGTTCAAATAGAACAATAACGCTTTCTGGAAGATAAATAACCTGCCCGATAAAATCTTAAACGTTATTTTCGTGTTTATATGTTCGGTTTTCGTGTTGTACCCACGTTGTTGGATACGTTTTTACATTTATAAACATAATTTAGGAACAACACACGTTATGGCGCAGTATTAGAGACGTTTTGCACATATATACGGCAATTTTAGGAAAACTTATGGGGGAAATCAACGAATTAAGAATATAGATAGAATTTGCATGCTTATCAAGTGTCATACAAGCTTCTGTCCCCAACATAACTTGAAACCCCGCGTTGCAAGCAAGTTTTTACACAAATGGAGGTAAAACCACTGATCTGGATGGATTGCCAATGTTATAACCTGCGCGAAACAAAAGTTACATTTCATGGGCGAAAAAACCGGTTTGTGCGCAAGCCAGTTAAGGGTAAACACACCCGGCGACAAACATACTATCCGCATTATAGGAAAGAATTTGTTGACGGCGTCCTGGTTTTCTGTTCGAAGTACGGTAGCTAATGAGCGTTACGGTCAGACCGCGGGCGAAGGGTACGGGGTGCCGGTGTTTGTATTTTGCCATGGCTTTTAAGTGCGCATCTTCGTCCACCCACTGCGCGAGGTCGTTAAAATCCGAAAAATGCTTCTTACCACTGCGGATCTAAATGTAGGTTATCTATACATATTCAAATATCGCGTAATTTATAAAAAAATAGCTTTAAGATCTAAAGATAATTGCACTACGAGTAATATTTATTTCGTTTATTAAATAAATATCACTTTAAAACCAGTAGGAAAAGGAATATTAGACCTTCTTAATTTTCAATCTGACAACATTGTATCAAGAAAGTTGGTATGAAAAAACGTGTCAAATTATTGGCCAGGCTTTCTTTATTTTATCGGATTTAGAAACATCGGCGTAACTACAAGAGGGCCGGGCCGCATATTCAGATGTAACAGTCAAGATATCCACTTCGCCAAGCCGAACGCGGCCGAACGTTTTTTATATGTAACGTGCACGATAGCACTTAAATGGACATCCAGACTGTTACATATAACTAGTTAATTTATATTTTTTCAATAATAATTAGAATAATTACACACATTCTTTGATGTGATTTAATTAGGTATAGTATATTTTTATTAAGTTTATGTTAGCTTATACCGAGGAGTATACCTTTATTAAGTTTATAAAAACTTTCCAAATTCAGGTTCCTAATGTTGTTATTTTTTTATTTCATTAATTATTTAAATTTAGTATTTTTGCACATTATTATGTACTATAATAAAAAAAACACCTCTAATCTAAAATATATTTAGGTAATATAATATTTTTTATTAAAGTGATAATGATAAAGTGACAAGGAAAACAGTCAAATACAAATAATTTATTTTTTTGATTTGTTGGATCCTAAACCACGGTTGTTCTTTACGCATACGCTTAATGAATGTGGTGCTGTAACACATGATTTTTGCTATTTAAAGAGGGTCTTCCTACGAGTTTTCTTTTATCAGAGATTTTGGATTTTCGTCTAGCAACGGCAGTTGGCTGAACACTAATTTTTACTCCTTTTCTTGAAATTTTATTATTAACAGCTTTGCCTGATTGGATTTTAAGTGCTCCCTTGTATTTGTAAGCTGTGTGGAGACCTGATAATAGGGATGGTACAGAAGTAGCATATTTCTTGAAATTATCGAAATGCCGATTGACAGCTGGTAGGAATTGTTCTGGATCATCTTCAATGTGCTTTAAAATTGCATTACTATATGCCAACCATGCTGTTTTCGTTGCTTCAATTTCCGAACCCAAGTTTTCTACCGCGTGAAATTCTTTCGGTACCTTTGGTTCTGTGTTTGGTTCTGTGATAGAAGCATCCACTTCATTAGGGCTTATTAAGTTTGATGCTCGGTTTGATGTATGACAGGTGTCTAAAGTTTCATGTGATTGTAATGGATAAAATAATGTCTTTTTTGGTTCTTTACCGGTAGCAATTTGATAAAACAATATTTTATTTTCGTCTGTTAAAGTATTAATTACTTTTAAAATGCCAAATTTTGAAAATACTGCAGCTTGGTGTTTGCAGTGCTTTCCATTATATCCAACTGGACAACTGCACATACATGTTATCATATCTATCTGATAAGTAATATTAGGGTCACTAAAGCTTACAACTTCATATTGATGATTTCCTATGTATTTTATATTCACATTTTCAGCCAATTCTTTTGGCAAATATCTTAGTTTAACTGCTTTACTCTCACGGTTTAAGACAATATCAAGAATCCTTTGTTGATAATATCTTTCAAATCCAGTACTAATAAAATCAGCTAACTGAGTAAGATTAAAGGCTTTTGTGCGTTCTAAAGGTATATCCTTGAGTAATCACACAATCACATAACCTTCAATAATAAAATAAGTAGTTATTAAGTGTAATACCTCAATTTCTTCTTTATCCTTTGCACTAATCCAATAAAACGATTGTTTAATTAGTTTTGAATTAAAACTAACACTTTTCATTATGTTGTCGATATCCATTTTAGCCAAAAACAAACAAAATATCTGCACAGTTTCTTTCGCTTGACTAATGCAAAAATGCGATTTATGTAACAGTCTGGATGTCCATTTAAGTGCTGTCGTGCACGTTACATATAAAAAAACTTCGGCCGCTTTCGGCTCGGCGAAGTGGATATTTTGACTGTTACATCTGAATATGCGGCCGGGCCCACCCCCAGGTGTTACCAGGCTCCCCCAGAAAAAATGTACCTATATGGTATATGTGTACAAATAACATTGAAGTGGCGTCCGGGCCCCTACCAGGGTATTACCAAGCCCCCTAGGCCCCGTACAGGTTCAATGGCTAGTTACGATATTTTGGAAAGCGTCATATTTGTTTATGGTGGGTATCAAGAATTTATTTAAGAGGTTTTTAACAATTTTAGCACACTTTATTTAAAAAATATTACCATTACAAATATATTTAATGGAAACGAGACGCTTAACTCAAGCTATTTGGAATGAGGTGATTTCAGTTCATTTTGATCATGCAGCTTTGTTTGTACCATTAAAGCTATAAAGGTTTCTCTCTCGTGCTTGCTTATTTTAGTCCAGATATGATTTACGGTGATAGAAAAAAGTGGGGCAAATTATTTCGGAAAAATTCAAAAGCACTTTTCATGCTCTCAAAAATTCAAAAAGCAAAAAGCATAAGCTAAGTCTATTGTTTCAAGTATGTATATATCTCTTTGTTTAAATAAAACAGATTTCCCTAATCACATTTCTCTGTTCTTTTTATCCAAACTTTGACTGTAGTATAGGTAAAAGTCTGACCGCACATAACCGCATCGATGTTCCACAAGACCCGCATCGTAGCACGACCGTGACTCGTAGGGTCTGAAACTTGCCCAGCCAATGAAATAATACTTGAATCGGATAGCGCCGATGTTTCCCGAACCAAGCTTTGAGTTTACGGGCGTCACCTTTCATTTCAGTTCATTACGTAAAAAAATTAAAACTTAGCGGTTGAAGATTAGTTGTTATAAACAAACAATACAAGAAAAAGTAATTTAATAGGTATTAAAACATGTAAAATTAATTTTATTGTTACATCTGGTGAATAATATGAGAGTAAAACTTAAGAATACACAATTTTTAAAACAAAAAACACCATTAGATATCAATTAACAAAAACAAAACCATACAACTTAAATGAAAATATAAAAAATGTTATTTATAAAATACCTTGCGAATGTAATAAGTTTTATATGTATAGGTGAAACTTGTAGACCATTAGCCAAACGCATAAAAGAACACAGATCATACATTAAAAACACAGAATTTCATAAATCAAAAATCTGCCAACACGCATTTGATAACAATCACAGAATAAACTGGGATGCTTCTAGTATTTTAGCAAAGAAAACTTGCTCTAAAAAACGCAAAATCAAAGAAAGTGCGTATATATTATTAAATAAAGATAATTGTGTAGCATCAATTTCAGTTAATTTAAATAACACTTGGTTGCCTTTGCTCTGAAGTATCTTCAGGAAAGCTAAAAATCAATTAACTCATTACCTTTTTTGTCTTACAAATAATAAATACACCAGTTACTTATGTCACTCATGACACATAAGTCAAACTATTTTCAGTTTGAGATTCTAAAAGCACAAAATTTAATCATTTCTAATTTAAATATTAGTTAGTTTTTATTTTTATTTTTTAAGTTCATTTTTAACTTGACAACGGTGGCAGACTTGTCATCGAAACGTCGTTTTTAATTCGAATTTTTTGGTTTTTTTTTGGGGGTTTTCTTTAATTTTGTTTCAGGCGACCGGCAAGTTCATAGGGGCCAATAGGGCTGAACAGGGTCAGCTCGTATACCCCGGGACCAGGACCGAAGCGGTCCCATTCTTTCCAGGCGTGTACCTAACAAAAATACCATCCAATACTTAAGAATATATTGTTATATTTTATTTTAATAAGATATTTTACAATATTATTTCGAGAAATTAAATAAACTCCAAACAGTGGTAAACTTGTCCGACAAAAATGTGACGCGGTCGCCCATCCGACACCCGAAACATTTGACATTGACAGACTGGGTCCATATATGGCGGCATGAATGTTCGTGGCAGACAAGTCAAAAACAACCGCCCTAAAAAGTTTTTAAAGTAAAGGCTACTTTATTACTGGCCATAATTCCGTGTAAAAAAAAAATAAAATATGCTTTTTTTTTTAAATGTGTGAGATCTAAAAGTTATCGTCCAGCCCTCATATACTGCCCTCTGTGCTTTAACAACAACGATGAAATTGATTTAAATTGTTTTAACACACAGGACGAGAAGAGTTAACAGTTTAGTTTAAGTGTTTAACTAATCAAAGGAGCGATATAAAAATAGGAGCCACATGCTTTTCAAGATTTATTAAGTGTGGGAAGGGCCGTAGTTTTTAATTGAATAATAAGGCCTCGTTATTTATGGCATGGTGGTGGTCAGGATGTTACTAAACAGTTATTGGGGGTTGTCTTTATTAGGGTTGTTTAAATTAAAATTGACAGCAATGTTTTCTTTTTTAGGTTTACATAGGTTGCTAAAAAGTCTCTTTTCTTTCGATATGCAAATACAGATTTCATTAAAAGCTGTTTTGAGGTCCTCTTTTAAATGAAAACTCTCAAGAAATCTTGAAATTTCTAAATTTTTGGGTATCTTCTCTCTTTCTCCCTGACACACATTGGGCAAGTGGAAACACCCTTAATTTATATTTTATACATTTGAACTCCTATAATATTGCTTTTTGAAAATCAAGAGTTCTTAAAAAATGGAATGGAATTATCATCGCGATCAAATTAGGAAACACAATGTTTGCAACATGGGTAACTTTCCAGTGACGAAAATTTTTGTGCGTCACGCTCCAGGGCTTGAAGCTCTTGCACTGCTCTAAAAAGTTAGTCACTGGAACGCATCCTTAGACAAGGAAAGAGAGATACTTTAAGAAATTTAAAAATTTCGTTTTTTTAACCTTTCTTGGCTTTATAATAATAATCTCTTTTTAATATCTAATTCCATTTTAAATAAATAATTTTAAAAATCCATCCTTAACCATAAAAAACTCGTTTGAAGCACAAAAACTAAAAGAGGGGTTGGTACATGAGGGGCAAGGGGAAAGGAAAACGGAGTAGCTCAGGTGCATAACACTTTCCGTCACTGGAACGCCATAAAGTAGAACGAAATGCTCCTGAGCTACTCGGGAGCGCTCTATTTGCGTCACTGGAAAGCCACTATGGTCAATCAGTTGATAAAAATGAAAACCTGAACCCTATACCTTTATTTTATGTGGCTTTTGAAAAAAAAAACAACTAAAGTATGTTTAATTGCATTACATCTTTTTAAGGTCGGGCTTCACATAACCGCAACGAGCCCGTGGCCGTGCGTATCCCTGGTGAAATGTAGGAGGATGCTGTGCAAAAAGTTTTGTATTTAACCAAACTGCAGCAATATAAATCAGCTATACCACGCTTTAAATTACACCTGATCGTAAAATAAACCTTCACAAATAAGGTAACACAGTTTTAAGGTTTGGCACATATAACCACACCGGGGCCTACACCGTAGCACGACCGTGTTTCGGTTTTGAAATGTACCATTGTACTCAAATGCCGTAGACTTAATATCACCGCTCCGTGCCTGACCACATACCCGGCACCGCATTTTAACAAGCAAACAAACATCACCGACCAACGGTTGTACGGCACGCCGCGTCGGCGTAGTCAGTTTGCATCAAACATGTGATGTTCTTGAAATTCAAAAAAATCTTTATGTAACAATACATACCTAAGTTTTACTCACATATTATTCACAAGATGTAACAATAAAATTAATTTTACATTTTTCAATACTTATTAAATGACTTTTTTTGTATTGTTTGTTTACAACAACTAACCTTTAACCACTAACTTTTAATTCTTATACGTAATAAACTGAAATAAAAGGTACAAAGCTTGGTTCGGGGAACATCGGCGCAATTCGATTGTATGATTTCATTGGTTGGGCATGTTTTAGGCCGTACGAGACACGATCGTGCTACGGTGCTGGTCATGTAGGATATCGGTGCGGGTACGTGTGGTCAGACTTTTAACTTTACTAAACGCAAAGTTTGGATAAAAATAAACAGAGATAAGTATGAAAATCTGTTTTATTTAAACAAAGAGATAAAACAATAGATTTAGCTTGACAAAAATGGTTTTTATATTTTTAAGGGCATAAAAAGTGCTTTTAACTTTTTCTGAATAAATTTGCCTCACTTTCCTCTATCTCCATGAAGCCGGGCTCGGTGCGATTATGTGTGGCCTGTCCTAAAATTCCTAGAATCAAAAAAAAAAATATATACAAACAATGTTTTGATTGTCAAAACAAAATTTGTTGTCTTGACCACCTCTGAATTATAGTACCATAAGGGCTTTAATTACCACTGGATCTTTTTCAAAAAATATATATATTTTTCTATTTGTTCGATGGACTTCATTGCTTTCCTTGCATGTTCTAAATTGCCAAAATACCGTTTCCGAATAAAAAAACCATCGCCGCAAGAAAAAAAAACAAAATAATAATCACACGCTAGAAAACAACATACATTAGAGAAAATTGAAACTCCTAAACAAAATAGGTACCTATTCATACACTTTATACATAAAAGTTTAATAAAAAACACATGTTGTCATTTAGGCAAATAATAGAGGTAACTTTTTACGCACGCATGGCTACCAACACCGCACAGTGTCATTTTCCCAGTACGGAGACATGAAACGGTGGATACATAACCTCAAATTGTCGGTAATTACAATCGGGAGACAATAAAAATTCGAGAGACCGTGAACTGAGTGGACATCTTATGTTTGTGCATGTCGTCCATTCGTGTCAATCAAGTATGTTATTAATTTTAACGTTTTGTTGCGAGTTTTCAACTGTGACGATACGTATGTATTGTTTTTAGCCCAGTAAAATAGAATTTTATAGTCTGGGAGGTAGCAACGTCGGGAAAACAAGAATTTTAGGTTAGCTCATTTTTTGATTTGTTGTTCTCCCTCCTCTTACGGGTAAATTCTCGGTTGTCTGGCTGGCGGTAGCGGTTGCGTTGGCGTCCAGCTGTGATCTTGACACTCAGAGCTGTCACTGATATGTCAAAAAATGCAGACCTTGGTCATATCCCATATAACATTTTTTGAACGCCTAAAATTGATATTAGGGAGGTCAATTTAACGTCATTTTGTCGTCCTCCTATGACGGCTTTGCTGACAAAATGTGACCAAATGTGAACAAAATTGACTAAAAAGAGACGTCAATAAGACGTCAGCTTGCTGCTTGGGTACCTATGTTGGAAGCCATGCACTGAGAAACTTTTAGCTTTAACAAAGTAACGAATGTCTGCCTCTCAGGGGCTCTTACTCTATTAGGAAAACTAAAAATCGGAAGCGGCAAAGTGCAATAAACATCATTTAAAAACTGACTTAAAAACACAAAAAAGCGGCACATATAGAATTTTCAGGGCCTTTATCTTCCAGACTCGCCGAAAAGGAAATCAAAGCCGACGGCATTACATACAAAAATATAAAGACAATAAAAGTACAGGAAAGGCGGTCCCGTTTTATATTTGTGAATGAAATTTGGATCATCCAAGAAAGGACTAATGAAGTTTGTAATTATGGAGTGCGTCAAATAAAAATACATTCCAAATCTGCGATTCAAAGTCGATTGATGAGATAAGGTCACGACATTCGCCATATTGGCTAGCGCGGCTGTGACGTCAAGTCGGGCCATTTTCGGCAGATCAGTGGCGTAGAACTAAGGACAAAACAAAAAAGAACTGCATGTTGTAAACAAAATTTATTGGATTATTTTAATAGGCATAACTTAAAACAAAAACATAAATGTGGTTTAAATATTGAAAATTAAAAATTATCAAAGCGACGACAGGACGATGAGGTACCTGGCAGAGCAAAACATTTTCCATGGTTCCGTAAGTCAAAAACCATTCTAAAAACTTTGTATACAGGGTGTCCGCTAATGAATGGTACACAGAAAAACCACAGATTCCTTATGCCAAAATATTAAGATTTAACCAAACATACCTAATATCCAAAAGTGTATAATAAGGAAGATACGGGGGTGTCATAGTAAAAAAGAAAAAGTAAATTTATTTCGATAATTGTTCCCCCTTTTTAAAATCTTAATAAAACGGTATCTAGGGGTTTCCAAATATTAGCTTTTCAGATCGAATATTAATTTTTGTGTGTAGACTAGAGGGCGATGGATACACTATTTAAAATTCTCTAAAACTACCCAATTTTTTGTTACTACTCTGTATGTATGTAAACTAGTAAGCTTCTCTATGCTTTCTGCACAAAAAAAGGTATACTTAGTAAGAATCGGTCTTGACAACCGTTTTTAAGGTATTCACGTTTTAGTTGTTTAGTGCACCCGAAAGTATGTATGTACCTTCAATAACATCGTATTAGCTATAATTACAACTGCGCAGATATAAATAGCTAATATCTAAAAACTCCTGGATACAGAGTTTTATTAAAATGTTTAAAACATATCAAAAATTATCGAAATGCATGAATAAAAAATATTTATATCTCTTTAGCACCCCGTATCTTCCTTATCATTAACTTTTGGATATAGGTGTGTTTGTTTAAATCCTAAATGGGTATTTTCGCTTAAGAAATCTGTGGTTTTTCTGTGTACCATTAATTAGCGGACACTTATCTGTATCATATGTATATAAGAACTAAAATAAAACGAGTCCGAATCAATAATATGTGAAGTCTCTAAACTAACCAAAAACATTAACAACTGGAAATCCTTGCAAAATATACAACAAAAATGAAAATGGCAAATTTCCACAGTTTTTAACAAACAAAGCTTCGACAAGGCACGACTCTGTCATCAGCTGATAATGCTACCAACTTTGAACAGAACTGCCAACCGAAATCGTAATTCTCACACCCTCACGTCCCTGACAAAAGCTATCACCGGTCTTGCTTATGTCTAAACCCCTTCTCATAAAGAAACTCTGCTGCGATTCAGATTAAGGAATACAATGTTGCAAAACGGTTAATCAGCCTATAAAAATGGGTAAAGATGGGTCCACATTTAATTCATTCTGAAAGCGATGCCGCCAAGTATCTATCTATCTCTTTGTTTTATGGCTCTGATACTAAGCCATTGCTTAAAAGTTTTCCCGGCTTTGTCCGTGGATAATCTAGATAATCGAGCTCGAAACTCCCAGACTTTCCCAGCATATAAATAAGAAACACTTCCAACAATTAACAACAGCGATGAACTTCTAAACATTCATAAATTGTGGCTGTCAAACCAAGGGCTGCTACTGGTATCGCGCATAACCGTCACTTTCACCACTGACGCTTTTCCGCAAGGCATGCGCACCTCCTCGACCATACGAAGACACCATGTGTTCAACACCAAAACGTATTAACCTCAGGATTTAGGAATCTTCACTCACAGCGCTTAGCCCCAGAAGAAAGAAGCCCCAATTTAGCATGAATCTTTTCTCGATCCCCAAGAGTACAGCAACGCTCGTACGACGCCTTCAGCCGCCTACCCGGGAACTACGTAAACGTGAACCTCACTACTCGAAGACCGCGGAAAGAGTGATGCCGCCAAGTACACAAAAAATAATAAGGTATAAGGAGAAAAATACCGTTTTCCTTCCTCATACGGGAAAGAAAAAGTCTATTTTTGATGATGGTAGTGGAAAAACATGGTTTCAGCCTCTATAAGTCTGATCTCGACGCCTTTATATAGGGCAAACCTTATCTTTTATATTATAGTCTTTTTAGACCGGGGACAACCCTTTGCGGCTTAAACTCATAATCGCCAATTAACCGAGACCTGAAAAGGCCATAAAATCAAAACATCTCTGCAAGGATTACCGCGCCCTGTGATATAATGGCCTAATTTAACGGTGTTGTCAAATGTCCTTCATTATAATATTTAATTTTAATATACGCATTCGCTCTGAGGAGGCTCAATCGTGCGAAACGACTATGAATATGCAGCCCCGGATCTTCATATTTTTTAAGGCGGAGCAGCCCTGTGCTGCCCCTCTTCGGTTTTTTTGGCCAGCGAAGTAAATTGATATCATTTAATTAAAAGAAAAGGTCCTTGGCTTTTTAAATTGCACCCTTTTTCCATCACCAGGTGTCCTATGCAATTAAGTAGATTTTATTACGGCATACGGCAAAAACTATATTTTTATTTGCCAATAAAAAATAATAATAAAAAATGCGTACAAGTCGAGTGGCATATATCCATCACACAGAAAAAAAAGGCTTGTTTTAAGCAAATACAAGGTTTTAAAACTATGCATTCTTTTTGAATAGTTGTGCTTTTAAACCAAGATTTATTTCTTACTTTAAAATAATAGTGGTTCTTAAACTGGGAGAAAAAAATACTTTAATTTATGTCTTTAATGTAAAAGAAATTCTTTAAATTAAAATATCCTTAGTATTATTTTAAGAATATCAGAATCAAGAAATAAGAACCTAAAGATTTATGATTTAAGCTCTTTAATATCTTAAATATAAGTTTTAAGATTACTTATAGAGAACCTATACCAAAATCTTTAACCTTTATGTCACAGAACCTATTTCTTTAATATAAGTATTCACTGAATTATGCTTTTAGTACGGTATCAACGGTACGATTATATCCTACCGTCGAACAACGAAAGTTTTTTTATAAGATACACTTGTTATTCGTAATATTCAACTTGGACCCGGGACAGCCAGTTTGATAAGTCCTATGAGGTTCGGCAAAACGCATCATCGATGGAGAAGAGAGGTCTCGGTAAATGACATGATAAGCAGGAATTCCTCTACTATCAAACTATCAAAAAGAGAACTAGTTGTTTATTTAATATAATTTTCTTTTATTGAATTAAATTTTATTTCAGTCTGTGGTATTTACTATCTTGTCTTAAAGAAAGAATCTCTCCGTGGGAAAGCGCTCGATGTTTTTAACGGAATACATCGTTCTTTAATGTAGACCCATTGGGGTCACTAAATAAAATAAGGTTATTTTTATTACAAAAGCGCCTTCTTTAGAATTTAGTACGCAAAGCTGAAAACATATTTTTTTCTGTTTGAGATTCTATTTCTTTAACACATATGAAAGTCACAATTCTCTCAAATTAAATCTAAGGCTTTTGTTTTAAGATATCTTTTTTTTCAGTGTAAGTATAGTGCCTGGTCATCACTAAAATAGATACTATTAAATAATAAACCTTTTAAAATCTATTTAGGGGATTTTCTTTTAATGAGTCGACCACGAATAATTATATCGCCATATATGGAAGTGGCACTTTAACCCAGACCCAGCCTGTCAATTTTAACATGTCATGGGTGTCGGACTGGGCGAACACGTAACTTTTTTGTCAGACATAAAGTTTTACATGCAATTTTTAAACATTGTATCGTAAGGGTTACAGTCACGAAAGCCGCATAGTCTGATACCCAAAACATGCGTTTGAGCCTTAAAGCTAGTTCATACAGACGCGAAAAGCGAATTGCGAAACGCGAATTTCATTCTCATTGGTCAATTTCACATAAAATTAAAGGCGGGAAATTCAAAACAAAGATAGTTTAAAGATATTGCGAATTCGCAAAATTTAAAATCTGATGAGCAGGAAACTTGAGATCATTTCAATTATCAATATTCGCGTGCGCACATGCGCAGAAACTAACAATTTTGTTATTGTTATTTTTATGTCATTCTAATAGCTGTTTGAAAGGATATTGTTGTGTTCATTTTCTTAAGAATTTTGTATTTTTATATTTTTTAGCCCTTTTCATTTAAAATAAATTTGCAGCATTTCTACGCCTTTGTTGCCGAATAAATGTGCTATATTCTTTATTCATCACAAATCACAACAGAGAAATGTTATATTATTAAAAGGAGAAACTATAAAAATCTCAAAAGAACCCAAGAGTAGAGTCACCACTGAAATAAAAATAATATAGAAATTTTCCATATAACATTTTTTTGCCGGCGTTGTACATTTAATTTACTGGCATTGCCAACACTCTTTAATGGCAAGGCATTGGCAAAAAGGTATCAAAAAGACGCGAAAGTGGGCAATTGGCCGTTATTAGGCCACGTGTTGCAGATAAAGTGATGGCATCCGTCATTAATAAGTTATTGGCAAAAAAATGCGTTTAAGATGATGGCATCCATCATTAATAAGATATTGGCAAAAAGATAACAAAAGACACGAAAGTGGGCAAATGCAGATACTCCCAAGCAGCAAGCTGACGTCTTATTGACGAAAATTGTCGCATATACTTTTTTAAAGCTAAAATGATGCGATATTTTATTTGAAAATTAAAATAGGAAAAAGTCCTTACTGCATGCAATTTCCTTGCAATGCAAAGTACCATCTCTCGGAACACTGTCCAACTTGGAGATGCAGATTTTTACACTAGCCGAAGATATTTCTTTTAAAGCTAAGTGAGATCACCTACCGCAGACCGCTCTCAAATTATTTTTGTTTAATGGGTACAGTTTAGACGATAAAAAGCGAAGATATTGTAGAAACGTAGTAGTTTATTGTCCATTACGCCATCTATCGGTATGTCAAACAAACAATTAAATATATGTAATGTTTTTTATTAACACGTCTTTAAAACTTTTAATAAAGTTTTTAACAAAATGTTTACAGCTCCTAACAGTGTACTTGAATATCTCGCCTTCTCGACTAGCCATCACCAATTAATTACACAACACACACTTATTAGGTAATGAATACATTTAATTATGTCTATTAAAAACTCTTTTCTTTAAAAAGAAACTAAAAAGCTAGAAAACCACGTAGAAAACAAATGCACAAAGCGGTCACCTTCGGTCGAAATTAACGTAGCTAATTTTACCATCATTTTATTTTTTATTCGCTCCAAAATACATAATAAACATTTTGTTTGACCTAATTTTTATTTGCATGATTTTTAACAATGAAATGTTATGAAAAGGCCATTTCCTTTAAATTATGTAAAAAACATAAAATAATGTTGTTTAGCTGCCATTATAAATAAAACAGATCAAAAAATTGCTTTAATGTTAGTTAAATACCAATGTTAATAATATGGTTTAAAAAGTATGAATATGCGTTGAAGGTTTGCCTTCAAAATCCAATATTTATTTGCCTGCAACAAAAACGCGTGCTTTATTTAATCAGGATTGGTATGCCGCCATTTTTGTATGCTTGCCGGCAATTCGCCTGCATGTAAAATTTATTGTGAATTAAGTGTTTATTTAGGGTTAACTTTTTAATGCGTATTAGATTTTGGCATAATATTTCGACCAATTGCCAATGCTTTACCATCAATGCCAATATGAAAAATGTACATTGCCGGCAAATAGTGTTTGCTGGGTTGTAGGTTATGTTGTTGTCTAGAATTTTGGAGAATTTCGCGTCTGTATGAACTAACTTTTATGGTTTTATGACTGTAACCCTTTGGGACCATTTTTAGCACAATGTTTAAATGTTTTGGGTAAACTAGTCCAAAAAAAAGCGACGCGTTCGCCCAGTCCGGCACCCGGAACATTAGACATTGACAGGCTGGATAAAGCGCAGCTTCAATTTATGGCGGTTTGAATATTCGTGGTAGACCCGTCAAAAGGAAAACCCCTAAAAAGGTTTTAAAAGTGGTATTATCATAAAGTCAATTTCATCATTGGCCCAGGATTAATAATAACTAAAATAGACGTATTTGAAAGTTAGATTCATGCTTTCATGCAGTTAATTTTGGCAACAACGCATTGGCGGCGTTGTCATAGAAAACCGTCGAAAAGCGACGTATCGCCATTGTGAATCAGCCTTGCGATCAGATTTCCACTAATTATCGCTCGGGCACAAAAGACAGGGCAGGTCCTTTGATTTCAAACCGGCAAAGAGTCTCCATTTTGAACAAATTTCAGCGGCAAATCTGATAATATTTAGCAGAAAGGTTGAAACTGAAAGGGTAAAGGATAAAAGGTTACAATAGCTAAAACACTTAATACCTACTTGTAACGAGAAGTGATATACAGGGTGTCCAGAAACTCAACCGACAAACTTTAAGAGGTGATTCTACAAAAAAAAAAATAAGGAAAAAAACGTTATAGGAACATAATAATATGTTCTCGTGGTGCCGTACGTATGCATCCCTATACGGTCCAACTGGACAGACCCCGAAGTTCCCACTTTGTTTGTTCTTTTATCCCTAGAGTTTCTAGATTGTGGATCCTGCAGCCCGCGAAGTTTTTTTTAAATCTTTGGACAAACCACGAAGGCTTAAAGCCTAAATACTAACGTACCGTGGGTGTCTTAAGCGAGGTAAGAGGGAGTTTGTTGACACGGGACTTAAATACTTGAAGATTTGGGGGAAGGAAAGACCACCGCGGGCAGCAGGTTCCACAACAATCTAGAAGCTCTAGGGATAAAAGAACGAACAAAGTGATAAGTTCGGGGCCTGTCCAGTTGGACCGTATAGGGATGCATACGCGCGGAACCACGAGTTTCTCGGTTGGGAACCGTGAGTGGAGGAACTATACTGGACAATTCTTCAGGGCAGAAGCCATGGAAGTACCTATAAAAAGCGATAAATCCGCCACAGCCCGACGATGAGCAAGAGAGGGAAGCCGTAAGTGAAGGATCATTAATGAGACGAATAGCTCTTCTTTGAATAGAATCAAGAATGCTTAGGTTGTGGGGGACGCCATGCCCCAGATATGGGAACAATATTCCAAGGGGGTCGGATATGGGACACATATAAAGTGTATAAATTAGAAGCGGAAAAATACTTTTGGCTCGAAAGGGAAATCCAAGCTTTTTTAAAGCTGCCGTGGCTATAGATACAATGTGTTTGTGCCAGTTAAGGTTACTTTCAAATGTGACGCCCACAAGATTGAAGGTGTCTTTGCTCTGTAAAACTTGGCCGCTCATAAGTAGAGGATGAGTATTTGATGACTCTTTTCGCGACAAGGAACATGATTGTGTTTTGGATGCATTAATTTGCCAAAGTCGGTCTATATAAGGTCACGACTTTCGGCCATATTGCTTTGACGTGTTATGACGTCACATCTCCCATTTTTCGGCCATGTTGTTCAGTGCCGAAGATATGCAGTTTATTGTATTAGTAGAAAAACCGTTTACACATCAGTTTTTAATTGTTATTAGGTTGTAAATTCTTTTACTTTAAATAAAAAACATTTGGAATTACATCTTTCAACAAATATCACTTCCAAAACAATGCAAAATGAAATACGCAAATTCTAGATGCCACTGGATTGATCTCAGCTTTGATTTTTACCCAGTCTTGCCAACTTTTCTCCGAGAAGTATCCTTTCTTGCGTCCCCGACCTCGAACCGCCTAAAAGTTGAGGATATGTCGCAACCTTATAAATATAAACTTACCTTGGATTTGACCTTATCCTGTATACCTAAACATGACTTACTGAATAATGGCTTAGTATGGAAAAAAGCGTTGTAACTGAGTAAGTTGCCCAAATACCATTGGTACGTACTGTGGCAACCATTTTAAAGTTATAAATAAAATATGTTTCTGAATTATATGAAACTAGCTATGATTCCCGGCTTCGCTCGGGAGTTTATATGAGACCCAAATAACCGTTGTTCTGAATGAAGTTCAAATACTCGACAACAGATGGCGCCACTACACTTAATTTCTAGATGATTCCAAAAATTTTCAGAACTTTGTGTCTCCGCCAATTTGTCAAGAATGAGTGATAATATTTTACATTTTTGCCACCCACAACCACCCACTTCCACCCACCCCGACCAAACTCCCTTACTCACAATGGGAGACCAAGGGGTATTTGTAACCCCGACGGGAAGTCGATCGGAGTTGCGGATGATAGCGAAAATCGTGGACACACGAACGTACATTAGCATTTTATATAATATACTAGCTATGATTCCCGGCTTCGCTCGGGAGTTTATATGAGACCCAAATAACTGTTGTTCTGAATGAAGTTCAACTACTCGACAACAGATGGCGCCACTACACATATTTTACATTTTTGCCACCCACAACCACCCACTTCCAGCCCACCCCGACCAAACTCCCTTACTCACAATGGGAGACCAAGGGGTATTTGTAACCCCGACGGGAAGTCGATCGGAGTTGCGGATGATAGCGAAAATCGTGGACACACGAACGTACATTAGCATTTTATATAATAATATTAGATTAGATTTCAAACACCTATTTAATGTCATAAGGCTCTTGAAGCATTCCACCTATTTTATATTTAGCTATTGGGTCCAAAGGCGTCTTAGTGGGCACCATGAGAAAATTTCTGTTGACTTTTTACAAAATTTTTATATTTTTTCCGATTAAGCAATTAATAATGCAACTATTTTGTTTCTTAAATTTTCTTCGTATTTAGCTTTGTTTTTAAAGAAACAGATTAAAGCCACTTTAATTCTGCTAAAAACTACCCATATGCAACATGGTAAAAGAAAAACAATTTTTTGGCCTTAAAATAAATGAGCAGTCGTGTCACAATTGGTTACTTTTTTAATTTTCGATTTTATTTCATCCTCTTTATGGATACTTTAAAGTATCACTTAAAAGTAGCGTCATGCTTTTTCTCAAAAAACAAAGCGAGTTACGAAGAAAATACTGGAGACTAAAAAGTTTAGCATTAGCATTTTTAACTGCATAATCTACAAACATATAAAAACTTTATAAAAAGTCAGTGGTGTACATTTTTTCAATAATATTTTATGTGGTGCCCACAGAGACGTCTCTGAGCCAGATAATTCTAATCTAGGTAAAGCTTTTACCAGCGCCTTATTACAAAATTTAAAAGAAAATATATAAATTTTAAATATTTTATAACAATTCACTGCCTTGGGCCAAGTTTTTAAAAACTGTTAATGTAAAAAATTGACAAAAATATTTTTTTGACTTTAATTGTTTAACTTTAAATTTTGACATAAAATATAATTCTCTACGACATTCACTTATACAATTTTGTCCTATTTTTAAAAATAAAGGTACTTCACTTTTGGCCTTTTTCATATTTTTAGTTATAACTTGCCCTGTATATTATCAATCGGAGTAACATTTTTATTTATTAGGTTTGGACTATGCGACCAGTTTTCCCTAAAGGACGCTTAAAAATTCGAAAATTGTTGGTCTATTTGTCCTCTTGTAACACCTACCCTGGGACACACTGTATATGAAGCAGTGGCGGATTAGCAAATTTGCCGCCCGTAGGCTATTAATTTTTGCCGCCCGAAATTTTTTGGTTGCTGAAAAAATTTGTAAAGAAAAAAGTCCTTACTTCCATTTTTTATTCCTACATTGTGTCTAAATCGAAATAAATAATTTATGAAGTAAATTTGCCGCCCCCTAAAAATTTGCCGTCCTAGGCTCCAGCCTACTCAGCCTGCTGGTAAATCCAACACTGATATGAAGGCCAAAAGAAAGCTCAAAATTTGCCTAATAGTTTTCGGGAATGTAATACCTATGTTGGTTTTAAAGGGCTGTCGTTCTAGCCCAGCCACAAACCAAAAATCGGCGAATTTCTAATATTCTTCGACAACTTGGATCTAGATACCCATTTTCATCAGCTGATTGACCAAATTAAAACCCTGTCCCCCTTATTTTAAGTCGCCAATATCAAAACAATCTAACAGTTTTAATTTGCTACCTAAAAACCATCCTTAATTACCTTTAACCGTACGTAACTTAAAAACTTTTTTAACACGCCTAACGTTTTATACTAACTCTCCAGATTTATCCAAATTAATGGTCTTGATTAGTTTTGTTTTTGTATTTATTTACCATCTTTAACAAAATATGAGTAGTTTTATAATATGCTGTTAAATATTCTCAAACCCGGGTAAAGTGGATACCATATCCACTTTGCCCTATTCACTTTGCCCAACATTGCCATTTTTGAGGTTAGGCCAAATCTTGCAAAAACTGTTGATTTTGATTTTATAATTAGTACATTATAATAAGCCACTTTTTCATACAACAGAACTATAGTACGCCCAAGGATGACAAAGAAATAATATAGAAGATATCATCAAAGCACTTGCCTCGAAATATTGAAAATTATAAAAATATATAGTATATATAAGTATTAGTTTAAAAAAATGCCCAATTTTTAAAATTTTACAAACCCTACTTTTCGTGAAATTGATAGCAGCTGTTCTCGGTGGGACATCCTGTATATAGCAAGTTCTGTTAGAATACAAAATAACCAGAAATATGCTTGCTCCATCAGGCTATTCTTAATAAATACAAACTAATAGACAATAATATAAACTAAGTAAAGATGGGTCCATATTTAACTCATTCTAAAAGCGATGCCGCCAAGGCACACAAAAAATGATAAAGTAAAGAAACCCTTTTGTGAACAATAATTTATTGCAGCAGAAAATATTTAACCTGACGAGTTTCTAGTACCACGCCCCGTGCCACCGGTTTTATAGTAGGACAGAGGCGAAATGAGAGAATGTTTTGTAAGTAGGTGATACGTGTTTTAGCAATGTATTTTTTATTATTTATCTAAAAATATGTAATCAGGTTCTGTCCGAAGCTATGTGCATTTGAAAAGGTCATTTTTTGTGTACTTGGCGGCATCGCTTTCAGTATGAATTAAATATGGACTCATCTATACGTATCCAGATAATAGCTAACAAAAACAATATTGAAATTTGCCTCCTTGGTGATGTGGACCCAGCACCTCTTTTATTTGTATTACTGTCGTCGAGGAAGGAAGCAAAAAATCGGTGATTTGCCACCTCCACCAGAGGGCCACCCTGGGGCCCCGATTCAAATACTGCCATATCCTTTACTAAGCTTTTAGGTACCTGAATCCTTTCTTCCTAACTACCGTTACTTTTGCACAAGGACAAGTTGAAAGTTTTAATTCCATCTCACATGACCAAGCACTCTATTCTTGACCTATCAATTTCACCAAACAAGATTACTTTAAAAATCGCTCCAAAACTCTAAACATATTGTCAAATTGTTCAGCCAACAAAAGAAATAAAAGAAACTCTAAACTATAAACGGACTAAACAGTAGGAAGAACCTTTTTTCAATTGTACTTTTATTCTTTGGATTAAAAGAAGTAGAAATAATTGAGAATAGAAATAGACAAGAGCGAAAAGAATAGAAAACAAGATTTGTGAAGGTTTTTAAGTGTGGATTTTACATTTCGTTAGGTGTGTTAAAAAGTTTTTAAGTTACGTACGGTTAAAGGTAATTGAGGATGGTTTTTAGGTAGTAAAGTAAACTGTTAGATTGTTGTGATATTGGCGACTTAAAATAAGGGGGACAGTGTTTTAATTTGGTCAGTCGACTGATGAAAATGAGTATCTAGATGCAAGTTGTCAAAGAATATTAGAAATTCGCCGATTTTTGGTTTGTGGCTGGGCTAGAACGACAGCCCTTTAAAACCAACATAGGTTTTACATTCTCGAAAACTATTAGGTAAAATTTGAGCTTTCTTTTGGCCTTCATATCAGTGTTGGATTTACCAGCAGGCTGAGTAGGCTGGAGCCTAGAACGGCAAATTTTTAGGGGGCGGCAAATTTACTTCATAAATTATTTATTTCGATTTAGATACAATGTAGGAATAAAAAATGGAAGTAAGGACTTTTTTTCTCTACAAATTTTTTCCGCAACCAAAAAATTTAATATTTCGGGCGGCAAAAATTAATAGCCTACGGGCGGCAAATTTGTTAATTTGCCACTGCTTCATATACAGTGTGTCCCAGGGTAGGTGTTACAAAAGGACAAATAGACCAACAATTTTCGAATTTTTAAGCGTCCTTTAGGGAAACTGGTCGAATAGTCCAAAACTAATAAATACAAAATGTTACTCCGATTGATAATATACAGGGCAAGTTATAACTAAAAATATGAAAAATTACCAAAAGTGAAGTACCTTTATTTTTAAAAATAAGACAAAATTGTAAAAGTAAATGTTGTAGAGAATTAAATTTTATGTCAAAATTTAAAGTTAAACAATTAAAGTCAAAAAATATTTTTGTCAATTTTTTACATTAACAGTTTTTTAAAAACTTGGCTTAAGGCAGTGAATTGTTATAAAATATTTTAAATTCATATATTTTCTTTTAAATTTTGCTCCTTCTTGCCCATTATTTACGATGTAACGCGCAATGTAAAAATTTACTCTTTCATTTTTTTTTAACTCTCATGCTTTAACTTCAAATTTTGACACAAAATTTAATTCTCTACAACATTTACTTAAACAATTTTGTTCTATTTTTAAAAATAAAAGTAGTGAAAGCCTAGACATTTTTATATTATTAGTTATATCTCGCCCTGTATAATAGTAATTGAAGTAAAATTTTGTATTTATTAGTTTTGGACTATGCGACCACTTTTTAAAAAAAATCGTTTTAAAATTCAGAAATTTTTGGTCCATTTGTCCTCTTATAACACCTATCCTGGGACACACTGTATAACGGTACTGAAACTTAAGAAGGCGAGTTATTCAAGTAGACTGTTAGGAGCTATAAACATTTGTTTAAACCCTTTTAAGTTTGTAGTTACTTAAAAAAATAATATGAAATTAGGGAGTTGCCTTATTAAAAGTTTTAAAGACGTGTTAATAAAAAATATTGTACATATTTAATAGCTTTTTTTTACATTTAACTCCTTTAAAATATTTCCCCTATGTTTTGGATCTGAAAATTGAGTGTAAGTGTCTCTTGAATACTTACTATTTTAGTGTTTTCTTTTGATTTACTTTTTTTTTTAATTTTATTACATATTTTTATTTTTTTATAGTTTATTGTTACTGTATAAAAATTTATATTATGTAATTTTTAATGATAAAGATTTCCAGCCTTTTTTCTCATTTTTTTCGATTAAAAAATTCTAAATATGTTACTTAACTTTTGCGACATTCAACTTATAAAACATGCAATACTTATTTAATAATAAATGCCATTATTCTAAAAGCATTTTTTCATCATAACTTATTAATGATGGATGCCATCACATTATCTGCAACACGTTGCCCAATAACGGCCAATTGCCCACTTTCGTGTCTTTTGATACCTTTTTGCCAATGCCTTGCCATTAAAGAGTGTTGGCAATACCAGTAAATTAAATGTACATGGCCGGCAAAAATGTTATATGGGAACCGTTCTATGAACTGTCAATAGTGTCAAAACGGTTCTAAAACATAAAAATATGTCAAAAATTGTAAAGGAACACTTATGGTGTCGTTCCGGACGGTTCTGGAGCATACAAGGAATACAGCATATTATAAAGATATGTCGTTTAGCCCTGAGAACTTATGGAAACCAAAAAAAATGATGCGCTCCAATGGTTATAAAAGCAACATAATAATCAGTGCCGTATTATCCATTAGGCTGACTAGGCTACAGCCTAGGGCGCCATGAAAAAATAGGCGCCAGATAGGGGAGTAGTTTAGGTCGGGTGGGGATTAGAACTAATCTTTCTGCGGGGATATAAATAAAATAGAGGCGAAAAGGAGATTGTACGAAAATAGGCGCTCTGGATTTCTAGCCTAGGGCGCCTCATACCCTTAATACGGCCCTGATAATAATAACAATTTATTATTAAACAACGTTTTAATTTGTACACTAATTTAATAACTATAACATAACACAACTAATAACAGCGTTAATTCCACTCGCCGCATAATAACAGATTTCATAATGACCTACTGGATCAACATTTACTTATATCCTTTAAACTATTTACTAGATAATAACAGTTTTCTCGATGTTACGGAAGTAACCTAACCTCAAAATTAAATATACACGTTCATCACATGTTCTTTTGTGCCTAATTACTACATTCGTTCAGTCACATATAAATATAAACCTTATATCTTATATTGTATATCTCTGGAGAGTTTTAGCGATGTAGGGGTTCCAGTGGAAAATTAAAGGAATATTTTGCTTTTTTAAGCATAGCTTCCCAACACGGGGCTCCACTTTGAAAATTGCCACTCTTCTATTTCTATTTCTATTTTTTTCTTGGTTTTGGTCCCTTCAGGTCCAATCCACCACTCTCCCACGGTTTGGTTGTGTGCTTCCAGCTGTCTGAAATGGATTGTTTCATGCAAAAATCTATTAGATCATTATCTTGATTTTCGTTTGAAATTTTTCTTCTACCACTTCCAGCCCTTCTCTCCAATGATCCTGTATTTTCCCATTTAGTTCTGAGGCTTTGAATAGTGCTTCTTGGTTTCCCAACTTGCTGAGCTATTCTTCCCACAGAAACACTTTCTTCGAATAGAGTAATTACTCTCGCCTTCTCTAGTTCATTCATTTTCAAAAATTAAAAAAGGTAAAATAATATAATTTTAAAACGTATGACAGATTACAATTTGTTAAGTAAGATATATTTCCAGGTACGCAAAAGCCAACATCACACTGGGAAAAATTAGGTGTACGAGATTTTAATACTGTCACTGTACAACTAGTTTAGTGTGTAATGGACTGTTAATTGATTCCCCAATTGTTTTCAACAATAATAAAGAAGTGTTTTTCCATAATTAAAAGAAGCGATAAAGAGAAAGGAGATCTGGTTTTTAAATTTATTTATAAGTTTACAATAATAAAATGAAACTAAATATTCCATCTAAAATACGCCCGTTTATTTGTAATATCTATATCTATTTCAATAAATCAAATACTACCATTTTAGATTCATATTTCTAGTGTAGGCTTTGACCTCTCTTATATTTAGTCATATCACCTTTTACTATACTGGGCGATTTAAAACCTAAAATTCTAAAGAGTCAGATATCAGTTTAAAACAATTAAAATGGGGATAGAAATATGCATTTTGCACGCCCTTGAAAAACAGAATGATTTCTATTTTATATATAGCGATGCAAAAGAATTTATTGAAAATTAAATCACTGGCATATTTTTTACCTTTTTTAAAAAACAAACATAAGATTAAACCACTTTTACTTAACTTTACTAATAATGATATTTTGTTATATTTAGGGGATTTTTTGAGGAAGTTCTTACCATTTCTATTCTCTCTATTTGTAAATTTTCCCTTCAGCCTAAAAGTTACTTTATTAGGACTTAATACAACAGATCTAACAGTAAAAACTGTATTTCTTTGTATTTTCCATAGCCTTAAAGTTGTAAAGGGCTGTACGTCCACCCTATATAATATACAGGGTGTACAGAACTTTAACGACAAATTTCATATGAACATATTATGTCCCGAACGCCTTAATTTTTTAACTACGGGATGCTAAAAATTAATTTTTTATATATAACCTTGTATTCTAATTTAAATATTTTTAAAACAATTGACAGACGTCTTCTTTTATACAGATACAAATATTTGCTATACAAAAAAAATCACCAGTGTTTTTCATAAGGAGTTTAGGGCAAATCTGTTTTTAGACACGTCCCTGCATTTTTCCAAAATAAATATATTTTGTAGATTTTCGTTTAGTTTTTAAAAAATCTGATCTCCTGGCTATTTTTTATTAAATGTAACGTTTTTGCGTAAATAAGCACAAATAGTTTGTCAGCAGAGTCATATCGCCATTTACAGTATTTATAGGTAAAGTATAGACATGTTAAGAGCAACTTAGTTTGTTTTACTATTATATTAAGTAAAACTTGCAAGACTGTAATGACCAATTTTTCCCTAAAAAAATAAATTTGCTCGAAATAAATAAATAAAAACAATAATATTTATTACTGTAAAATTAGATAAAAGGCCAAGATATGGTTAGTAATATTTAACCCAAAATCGTTGCACGAATAAAAAAAATGTGAATAAAAAGTTTTTTTTTTTATTGTAGAATCACCCCTTAAAGTTTATAGGTAGAGTTACTGGACACCTTGTATGTGTCATAAAATATTTTGTTAACCTATTTGCAAACATCTTAAATACCTAATAATAAAATTTTCGTAAAATAGTTCAAATCTTAAGCTGTAATATATCGCGCCATCTTTTGGTCGTAAACGGAATGTTATATTTGATTTATTTTTCAGGGAAAATCAATAGCAGTGGTAATTTATTTTTATCGAGTAAGTAAAGAGTGCCACGCGTAGCAAT
This sequence comes from Listronotus bonariensis, assembly GCA_014170235.1. Taxonomy (NCBI): domain Eukaryota; kingdom Metazoa; phylum Arthropoda; class Insecta; order Coleoptera; family Curculionidae; genus Listronotus; species Listronotus bonariensis. Next base: position 21 of record JACEGR010000435.1, on the reverse strand, counting down.
ACGTAACCGGTCATACTACTG